>VIAB01023441.1:5787-22634 GCA_009801035.1 Oophaga pumilio | reverse complement strand
TCCACCTCTGGTTCAGTCTCTCCTGTAGCGGAGGACTAATCCAGTGATTCTGAAGATGGAAAATAACTATGCCATACCCACTGTCCTCCACTGGGAACTGATAATTAGTGATGATACCTGGGAGTGCTTACATGGCCCCCGCAACCCTGGTTTCAACGTCATAGAGTTTTTCTAGGAGTACACGAAGAAGCAGAAGAATTTGCATATGCCAAATTCCACAGAAGATCTGTGGTTAGTTCTCTAAGAAGTATGGAACAACAAAAGAGTAGTCACAACAAAATCCAGGGTCATCAGCAAGATTAGTAGTCAGACACAGAGCAAGCATACACACTTAACTATAGAAAATCTACAACTGACAATTTTCTGCACACAGCAAGCCAGGTAAATACCCTGCAAAACAATTGAGGGGAGGCACCTGAGGAAACACTCACAGGCTAAACTAGATTGAACAGCAGGGCTGTCAACCAAAATCCTGACAGCTCAGCACTCCCCAGGGATCAGATTGGAAGACTGGACTGTCACTCACTAAACGACAATTCAGCACACCATAGATCCCATACGACGGCAGAGCTGTTACTCACAGGGTCCCTAGGCCACAGTCAGTTTTGTGTAACCATGACATTAAGTATGCATAATAAAAGCAAAAATGGCATGTCAATAGAGAAGTATATAAATATTGAAATAAACATCCAGACTAAAATGTAATAATATGTATCATGGCAACTAAAATGGAAAAGCTCACCCACCAAACACATCCAATGCGCGTTTCAAAAATGCTTCTTCAGGGGTGAGCCCCAGCAATATTTTATGCAACTTCAGTCTAAATGCTTCCTCTTTTGCTTTTATACTTGTTGCTGTCAGAAATACCAGCTTTACGTGTTCCTTTACTTCCAGTTTTCCTATGGGGTAAAAATTGGATCCAACCCTTCATCCAGATTTATTTTTATGGAGAATACAACTACTGACTAAAACAGCGTTCTCATAAGAGTTGACAGTTCCACTTTAACCAGACAGCAATTTAACAAAAACTAAGTATGGGTGAGTAATTGTTAACCACAAGAGGGATAAAGTCCTAATAAGAAAGCTTGTAGAGATAATGCAGCAATTTTCAACAACAGAGCAATTCACAAACAATGATGAGTTCTGGTTCACAGTCATCATTCTTAATGTCCCCATAGAGTCAGTGATTTGACATAAGGCACACACGGGTTACCCACTTACTTTTCATTGGCCAGCAGAGATTCCCTGTTGGTCTTTATGTTGCCATATTTAGAATTAGAGCCATCACCATAAGGACATTGAAATTTCTTGGCAAATGCCCTAATATTTTCCTCTCTATGATTAAGATCCCCTAATCCTATTTTGTTTCAAAATTAAACTGGGAGTATATAAGGCCAAAGTGCAAATGAAGTTTTTCTTCTTTGTTAACATGAGCAATGGAAGCATTGGTCTCTGTACCTTTTTATAATAACATTCAAACAGCATAAATTTAAACCAATTTAGGCTATGTTTACACATTGCATTTTTGCAGCTTTTTTGCTGCATTTTTATACAAATTCAAAGCTGTTTTTTACAGTAATTGCAAAAGTTTGAGATTTCAGATATCTGATGCACATGCTTGTTTTTTTTCTGACTGAATTGGAAAACTGCAGCATTATTTAAATCCACAGCATGCTAATTCTATCATCATTTCTGCAGCGTTTTTTCACCCATGGAAAGTAATGAGAAAGTGCAAAAGACACTGAAAAAATCACTTAAAATGTTGCATTTTGTAGCGATCTTGGAGAATAAAACTAATTTTAGTAAACGTACTGTAGAAAAAATACATGCATAATCCACACCAAAAAACGCTGTAAAAATGCTAAAAACTGGCTCTTGAAAACAGTGCTTTTACTGCCACCTGAAAAAATGCTGCTAAAATATGTGAACATAGCCTAATAATTTAGAGAGGGAACTGAATATTTTAAGGAAATCTTTAGTAAATGTGACACATGGTTATGAAAATTGGGTAAAGATTTACAAAAGATTACTTTCACATGTGACTATTGCCTTTTTAATGAAAGATAATATGTTAGTGTAAAATTGTAGTATATAGTTTCCAGGTAAATATTTTAGCATTTCAATGCAAAGTTTGACAGTGTTGTTAGATATTTAAAGAGCACATTAATTCAACCAAAGAAATTAGGTAGCATTAATGTAAGATTATGAAGTCCTGGGGATTTTACTCAGTTTGACAGTGATCTCATATCCATAGGCTAGACGATAATTGTTGATGTTGATTGCTGGAGTTTGACCTTTGTAAATCTCACCAATCCCAAGAACAAAGGTTTTCAGTGAATGTAAAGGTGGTTAACATGAATTCAGCAGTGATCAATCATGTGCACCTTGTTAGCGTCTGCGGAACGCACCAAATATATGATGTAGAGAGGTGTGTTCGCTGCCCGGGGTCCACCGTGCAGGCGGAGCCTGCTGCTAGTAAAATGGCGCAAGAAGCAAACTCTGTTATCCCGCAGAGTCGCCAAAACAAATGCCGTAACGCGCTGTGGCAATATGTGTGAACTCTGTTATTCCACAGAGCCGCTAGAAGGAATGCCGCAGCGCTATATGGCGATGTGTGCGAACTCACTTAACACCACTGAGTCGCAAAATAAAGACGCTAGGGTGCTGTCTAGGGTTGAAAGCAAACCCTGTTACGTCACAGAGCCGCTGAGACAAACTTCTGTGTCCTGTCAGGCACCCAGGTACACAGTTGACTGCTAAGCGAACATAGAACGTGATCATGCGCTAATGTCCTCGCGGGAGTCACCCGCAATCTATGGCGTCTGAACACCAGGCCCTGAATACGGCAATCAAACTCCTCACCGGTTATGCCGGTAATCTAGGGCATCTAGGACACCGACCCTGACCAGCTAGCATACCAAACCTCTCACCGATTAAGTCGGTATTCTAGGGGCTTATTTCAGCCGAGCCCTAACCACACACACGCATGACCACACTGGCGCTAAGCATATAATGATTGATATTAGCGCATGGCGGCCCAGCCATGCCACCCTTTTATAGCAACAGCTAGAGGACCTGCCAGAAACAAGGACCAATGAGAAACTGTTCCAAAACACATGTAGTTTCAGGACCTTCCTGGCGGACCAATAGGAGCTGCTGCAGTACCTGAACATGTGACCCCTGATCTCCAATGAGAGATCTTATACTGGGCATGCTCAGAAGGGGAAACGCAGGACTTCGTCCCAAAGACATCTGCTCCAGCACTGGCTATAATAGCAGATCCAGGAGAGGCAGCAGCAAGTCTCTGCACAGTATTGGAATGGGCAAGACGCTGGGACCGACACCTCTGCTGAGCAGGCTCCACTGCGGCCGGAGATGAATGGGGGACCGCAGCGGGACTGGTTCGAGACTCCCCTTGTGCAGCAGCGGGAACTTGAACCCTAACACACCTCTGCTCCATTCATTCTTAATGGGAGTGTAGTAGACCAGAAGAACACAGCTTGATTATGGCTCTAGCCGTCTCATAGGGAATGAATGGAGCAGAGGTGTGCATGATCAAACACCTTTAATTACATATGGGGCCCTTCAGAGCCCCAGCTCTTGGAATCAGTGGGGGTCTCTGTGGTTGAGTTCCCAGCGATTGGGAAATTATCCCCTATCCTACAAATAGGGGCGCAAACTTGGGACAATCTCCTTAAAAAGATTAGTAACACACATGTAAGTTACATATTCCATTGTGAGGGATGGTTAAATTAGGCAAGAAAACATTCTAAATTAAGTATATCAAATATGCTATTTCAACTAACTAAAAAGACTGTAACAAGGCTTATATATGGACCTGAAAAGAATCACCAGTATTTACCAATTAGGAGACTGAATGAAATACTGTATATCTATTATATTATTATTCAATAACTGAAAAAACATAACTAAAAGAATAGAAAATTCAACCAACGATATACTGTATTTGCAGTACGTTGTCATTTTACCCCATTACTTTGCTTTTACTGGTATCGATCTGTTTTTCTACTCTCTATTTATTCCTTCTCCACTCTCCCGGCATAAGGCTGGCTGCAGATCAACATAATCATTTTGTTCCAATGTTTATCTGTGTGCCATCCGCTTGTAGGTTCTTTATGTCCATGCCACATCAGTTGGATGTCCATGTGACGTCGGTATGTTGTCTGTTGTTAGATATCTAAATTAAAAATGTACATAATCAAATACAGTTTCCTAGTTTTATAATATAAATGCATATGTAAAAGGACTCATGCAGATGTGTGTGTTCTCTCCAATTTTTGATCAGAGAGTACACCGAGAACACGCTGACCTACATTTAATAGGAATTTTCAGATGAACAAATTTTCTCTCTATCCAACCATCTGTTCCTAGCTATGGCAACAATTGTTGTAATGAACCGTTTGTCTTTGTCTTAGTCCAAGCAGATATTCTGCTTGTATCAACATGATAAAACTTGCACTTTTTTACATTTGTTTTTAATATTATCTTTCATTTCCAAACACAGATGATTACTTTACCAAATGTTGCCGCAGCTAACAAGATCAGCTCCGGAAAGGGAAGAAGCAGCATGTCAAAAGTGGCTCCAAACCACCTAAAAAACAGGCTATACATTTACATGAAGCAGCAGTTTCCTTTCACAAGAGATGGATATGTGTGGTTAGGTTTCATGGCTTGGGCCAACTTGGGAGTGCTCTAACTTATATGTATCTCCATTGTTGATAATTTTTAACTTGTTTTCCTTTTGATCAATTTACATTTTTCGAGCCTACAAATTGAGGTCATCAGTATACTGTGTTGGCCTCTTGATACTAGTTCTTCATACATTTAGTATATTTTCTGTGGTGATTTCAATGGCAATGTCATCGATTCATCATTGCCTTTCCACCTGAATGCCCTTGAATAGTTTTGTGCCGTTCTTTTGTGTCTCTTTTTAATTCTATTTAATATGTGCTTTTTTCATGCTTTTTGGGCAGAGTCTAGAAATTACAGATATTTTAGCCTGATTCATCAATTTTATTCTAGTCCTACCCTCATATATTTCTGATTGTGCCCAAATTCTGTGATATTTTTGTAACTTTTGGCATCAAAAGCCAGAACAACAGGTAAAGACAGGAAAAAGACATTTTTTCCTTTACTTTGCTTCAATTTCATGAAACGGTGCACCATTTTGATGGATTTGGGGACAAAAACAGCAACTAATACCAAAGGAAAGAAAAGAAACTAAATTAAATTAAATTAAAAATGTAAATGGATTGAGATCAATATGTTTATTGGATAATCTGATGTGTGCTATTGCATGCTATGATACTGTTGATGTTTTTGGTCCCTTATTTTTGGTGGATTTCCATCAGTTAAAAGGTGTGGGACATACCATTCACATTTTCAACAATGTCAGGGTAATCGTGACCTTATTTGCTGAGGAATACCCCAAGAATATCAAAATTAATCTATATGTATTAACACTAAATAACAAACTGGATGAAAACTGGGCTTAAAATACACTGGTCAACACTAAACAGTTTTCAATCTGCTAAGACCAGCCACAATATGAGGACATAGTCATCAGGCGTCATGGTGTAATTAGGCATTTTTCAACTAACAGAAAAGCACAATGACTGAGTAAACACAAACAATACTATGTGAAGTGATGGATAGCATGATATATTGGCAGTCATGTGAGCGATTAGGTGAATTTTATTTGCAACTGGCCAAAAGTGTGCATGTTTCTTTATAATTGTATGTAAAACAAATTGCACACAAATATCATACGGATGACACTTGCCCGTATCAAACATATACATGGATGGCACATCCATGGCACTGGGATGACTATCAGATGAAAATTGTCTGATTTTTCTTGATGAAGCTCTGACAATTTATCATACACTTAACTTTAGCAGGCCATAAATGGATGCCATACAGATGTTTTTGTGTGGGATCCGATTTTTGTATGCAGCCATAGACTTGAATGGATTCTTCTCATCTGAGACTCAGAAGAAAATAATGCATGCTATGATTATTCTCTCATGGACAGTATGACCAAGAAAACAATCATTCAACTGACAAGCCCTAATAAATTACATAGGTCAGTATGCTTTTTATATGCTATCCAACTAACATCCAATTTACACACTCATGCATGAGCCCTTAGCCCTTCAAGACATATGACATACAGTTATGTCAAATGTCATGTCCCTGTCTTTGATGCAGGCTCGCAAGCTGAGCCTGCATATTTCCTAGCAGATGAGGGCTAATTTATTCAGCAATCATCTGCCTCTAACAGTCGCGCAAGGAAGGGAGCGCTGCCCACTGCTATAAACTTGTAGAATTCCACTATCAATATCTGAGAGTGGCATTTAATGCATGACGGCAGGTGTCTTGTCATTCCACATGCCCATTGGTGCACCCGTGACGTGATCGTGGGGCATTGATGCATTGCCATGACAGCTAGGGATTTACTGAAGACCCCCATGCCTGTCATTATGATACTCCTGTGAAAGCCAATGATTAGCTGGTGTTCATAGGAGATTGTGATTTTAGCTAATCATAGCAGTGCATCAGAACTGTTATATATAGTGCAAGCGATCAAATAATAGCAGAATCTAGTCCTGTAAGGGAACTAACAACTATAGTAAAAAGTAAGAAAAAATGTTTTTAAAAATATGAAAAAAATTCCAAGTTCAAATTACGCCCATCCTTTTGCCACAATAAAAATACAAGTTAAAAAAATTAAAAAATAAATAATCCAATCATTAAAAGACGCAATGAGGAATAAAGTGAGGAGCCAGAATTACCGTATATACTCGAGTATAAACCGACCTGAGTATAAGCCGAGGAATCTAATTTTGCCACAGAAAACTGGGCAAGCTTATTGACTCGAGTACAAGCTGGGTATGCATTGTCCCCTCATCCCTGTTTTGCTATGCTTGGCTCCCCCTGTCCTGGTATATGGCTCCTCCAATCCTGTCCTGGTCTACATCTCCGACCCTGCATTTCCGTTGTCCTGATGCGGCAGCTCTCCTGTGCTGAGCGGTCACATGGTACCTCTCATTAAAGTAATGAATATGAGCTCCACTCCTATGGGAGATGCAGGGACAGTGCGAAGAGGGTGAGTATAATGTCTTCTGGAAGCCGGCGGCTGCAGCTCTAACTGTGCCACAGCCACTGACTGCTGCCGCTTCTCTGCCGCTCCTCCTCCCCCACTGGCTTTCAGGACAATGACTCGTGTATAAGCAGAGGGAGGCATTTTCAGCACAAAAAAAGTGATGAAAATTTTGGCTTATACACGAGTATATATGGTACTTTTTTTAGCCGCCCCAAAATTGCAATAAAATGCAATAAGCGGCAATGAAAACATAATATCTACTGCAATTTGGTATCAGTAAAACGTCAGATCAAGGTGCCGAAAATAAGCCCTCACACAGCCGTACATCCCGAAAATTGAAGACATTGTGGTTCTCGGATAATGGAGACAAGATCATTTTTTTTAAGAAATTTCCAAATTTTTTTCACCACTTGAATAAAAAAGCTATACATGTTTGGTATCAGCATAATCATACTGACCTGGAGAATTTTATGGCGATGTCAGTTTTACTCTATAGTGAATATTGTAAATAAAACCTCCAAAAAACAATTGTGGAATTGCCCTCTTTTTGCACTTTCAACACACTTGGAATTTTGTTCCCACTTTCCAATACATCACATGATAAAATGAGTGGTGTCATTGAAAAGTACAAGTCGTCCTGTAAAAACAAAGCCTTCATATAGTTATGTGGAATAATAAAAAAGTTAAGACTCTTGAAAGAAGGTGACGAAAAAAACAAAAACAAAAATACAAAAAATAGCCTATCATGAAAGGGGTTGTCCAGTCTTAAACTACAAGTCTGCAGTAATTCTATATGACTGCACACTTGAGAATCCTCACATTGTGTACTGCGCACTGTGAGGATTCGTCGGTGCCCATTGCTGGTATAGTGCTCATGTAACCACAAGCAGATAACATGCATACTCCCAGCCACATTCCGACTAGATAAGTGTATTGTGCAAGGCCAAAAACAGCCAAATTGGAATGTGGTCAGGAGAATGCAAATCCCATTCTTGGAGTCATATGACCACTGTCCTATCGCTGGCACCTAAGAATCCTAACAGCGTGGAGTGACCGCAGACTTGTAGTTTAACACTGGACAACCCCTTTAATATCCCTCATTGGATAAAGTAGAAAGATTGCTTTGTGCTTTCTAAGTGAAACTGAATGCCAGTAGTGATGGAAGACGTGCACCTGTTGTAAAGATAGGAATTTCTAGGTATGTTAGCAAACTATTCATTTATGAACAAGAGTTTGATATCTTTACACTCTGGAAACGACAAAGCATGATGTCTAAAAAATGTGCACCACAATATCTTGTAGTCACATCTATATTTCATTACACAGAAATTAATCCATTTTTCTTACCTGTACAATGAATCAAAAGCATACAACTGATATGAATGCACATTTGAAAGGAGCATACATTATCTATAATATGTCAAACTCTCCCAAATATTAAAGTATGACATCCCTGAAGTGAAAAATTATAGAGAAGTACATTTATCAAACCATTTACATGGAGAAATTAAATGCTAATGCAAAATGTTATGCATCTCATTACAATGTATGTGTTATGCAGAGCTGTCAAGGTGCCAAACTCATTTTGCATAACGCTGACGCCTTGACTCTAAAGAGATTTGCATGATGCCACATTGTTTGGTATTCAACTGGGCGCTGTACTTGTCCATAAAAAAGAAAGAGAAGGACTTTTGATGTAGTTTGTATTAAACAGAAAAGGAGGAGCTAATCAGTCATGAAGGAAAATGAATTACTTCCACACAAGGTATACATTTTAACTTTGATTTTTTTTCTTATCTTTATATTGTATCTATTTTTTTTTCCACATTTCCATTGACATTCCTTTAATTCCTAGGTCATCAGTTTATATATATTTTTGCACGCTGTCTTGATTCTCCAATATTGCCAGTGAGAGCGGGCAGTCACATGACGTCAAGTATACAATTCACTTACTAGACGTGCTGGACACTTAATGACAACACTGGAGAATCCTGACAGCGTGAAGTGTATGCGTCCTACGGAGTCAGAAGTGTGTAGTCACACAAAGTTACTGTGCACCTTTATCAGAAGATCGGAAAACTTCTTTAAGATGAATGAAAAACAACATTGAAACATTCAAGAATCTTCTTTTTCCCATAAATAGAGCTACTTTTATCCATTTGCTATGTCTGAAATCACATGTATGTAAATTCAGCAATACAATAGAGCAGGTGGTAAAGATTCGCACTGTTTTTGGTAAAGGGCAGAAAATAACCAAAAATCTGTTTTCCTAAATTCTAATTAGATACACATTTTAGAAGAATTTTATGAAGCATTTGCTCACAATGTCTTTTGTCTATGTTCTAAAATGCATGGAAATAATTGAAAGAAAATGAAAAGTAAATAAATAGAATACCATTCAACTTAACATGATCAGAAAGCAAATCAACATAGTTCGATAGTAAATACGATTGAAAAAAACAAATGTCCATCGAGGTCAACCATGGGATAGAATAGGGTAAAAGGAAAGGTTATATCTACATTTACAATGAATGATCTGATCCGCCCTGGAAGACCTAATCTTTCCCTCCTGATCCCAATTATCAATCCATTAGATTAAATATTCAGAAAAAAAATTCACACATATACATAATTGTTTAGATCAGTGTTTCTCAACTCCAGTCTTCAAGACCGACCAACAGGTCATGTTTTCAGGATTTCCTTAGTATTGTATAGGTGATGGAATTAATGCTTGAGCAGGTGATGAAATTATCATCTGTGCAATACTATGGATATCCTGAAAACTTGACCTGTTGGTGGGTCTTGAGGACTGGAGTTGAGAAATACTGGTTTAGATTATTTTCTTCTAAAAAAATGATCTAAACTTTTTTGAAGCGATCAATGGTTCTCATTGTGACCAGCTCCTGATTTAAACTATTCCACAGATTCTTAGTTCTTGAGATAAAGAAGTCTTGTTTCCTCTGGAGATTGAACCTTTCTATTCTCAGGTGGAAGTAGTGCATCCTGTCTTTTGAGGAGGGTTCACATGAATTAATTTTTTACATTACTTTTTCTATGGTCCATATATCTACAGCAAATGTTTAAATAATGAATGCTACTTCTTGTTCTAACAAATTTACCATTGGTGCAAAATTAACTTACTGTCAAAAAGCATATATTTTTGTATACAAAATAAAAACAAAACAATAAAAAACTAATTTTAGTTTTTTAGTCAATTTAATGTAGTAGAAAGATTACCCATTTTGAGCATTCAGGCAAAAAAGGGGACTTATCCACATCACCTATCACCATTATTTTTAAAGTCCAAAATGACACAATGCTTATGAGGGAGTTTCACACAATGAGATGAATTTGGGGACTGTTAAAACAGAAACTCACTAGCACAAGTCACTTGTATGTTTTCTCACATTATTCATACATAACATTTACAAACGAGCAGGTTTCAGAAAAAAAAAGTTTTTAATTTGCCACATTCTTGAAGGTGAATTTTATACCATTCATATATTCTCATTTACAAATTTGTCAGTAATAAGAGAGCTGGCACATGGGGGGAAAGAAAACTTACACGCTTGTCTTGCTGAAAAACTGCTAGCTCAGACATCCCTCGCTTCTGTGCGTCATGCATGAAATTGCAAATAGAATTTAATTTGCCCTTGTATTCCTTAGGATCAGCTACAAATGATTAATGCAGGAAGGAATAGTGTCAAGATTTTATTCATTACCATTTCGCAAGACTGAGGTTCAAAATCATCATGTACAAACATAGCAGTACATCACATGTGCGCACCTTGCTAAAGCAAACACTTCAGTTTTTGCTGGATAATTCCAAAGAACAAAAGTAAATGGATTTGACTGTAAATATTCCTTCATAATCTTTGGCAAAATAAGGATATGAAAATGACAGATGCTGCGGAATCTATACATTAATCTCCACAGCGGCATTGCATGTATGCCAAATAGTCATGTGCAATATTTTTTGATGAATTAAGGTGCATTCCTTGGTTTTTTTTTGCAGCTGTCACTTGGTTTGTTTGAATAGGAATGGTTCCGGAAGAAAATTTTACATAATTGTAAATTTAGGATACAATTATATCCATTAGTGTATCTTGATATTCTACCAAAAAGCAAACCTCTACACCATGACTTTTGAAAATATAAAAATAAATATATAGTAAGCTCCAACAAATGTTGTTTTAGGGTTGTATTATTCTCTATCAGCAAAATCTTTAGGGAAAATATCTTTGTATAGAAACAACATACAGTACTGAAACATGCAGCGCTCTACAGCTCTATAATATGGAGCTATCAGAGCTCCCCATGCCTCTGGCTCAATATACATAGGTCTGCTATGTTACTAATGCTGAAGGTAATGTTCATATCCCAACCAATTATTATGCCCTGGTGTACATAGAGACTTTTGAACATAATAAAAAAGCTAAAACCATCATTTATGTTAATGTCAAACAAATTCAACACAAATCGAAGTTCCTGGTCAATTTCAAGTGAACGTGGCAACTCTAATTGAAATAATACTTGCAGTTTTTTTTTTATCCAAAACCAAAAGTGGATCCAAAAGTCAGGAGTTTAAAGGAGAGACGAATACTGGTGAATTATTTTTTTTATATTCACTCCTGAATTCGGCTCAGAAACCTGTCACAAAAACTGCCTGTGTGAAACGGTGAGTAATCTATAAGTCTGATTGATTTCTAATATTTAAGTAATATGTATTGGGCAACAAAGTTTTTGCTTTGTATCTATGAAAAAAAAACTGTTCACTTAATAGCATACTTAATCGGCTTTCTATATCTTTGGGCAAGCTTTTGCATACTTAAGAATCAATGCTGGCTTTAAAAAAACTGTGTAAATGGGAAAAATTAATATTGAAGCCCTAAATGCTTAAATATCATAACAATAACAATGTTACATATTATATACAATATACTATAGTCACAGCCATTATACATATACATAAATTATACCATCACACTATGACCACATATTGCTACTACATGGTTGGTGATTTAAAAAAAAACCAGCAAGCTATTATCAATATAAACTACTATGAAAAGATCAATATTTTCACTACACATGGACTAAATGGCAGTAGATATAAGTTCTGCAAAGGTTCAATGTGAAACACATAACTAAATACAACACAAATAACCTCATCCAGCATTAGAATACGAATTAATGTCCTGAGAAGGAGTCAACATGTGTGGAGGGGGCTCAGTAGCTGTGTTCAGTCTACATGTGGCTGATGTCATCTATATTACATAACGGGTATCTGTCACTAACAGCCACATTCTGGCTGTGGATTATAGCTATTTAAATGATGTTGTGAATCTCTGAGAGCAGCATTTAAGTGGAACAATCACTAATGCTTGAGCACATTGGCTACTATCTGCCTTCCACAATGCGATTGCAGTGGCCTGGTAGGTTACAATGGCATCTGGGGGCTTGCTAATGGTCCCATTGATATAATCTAGATATTCCATATTCCAGTCCATTCATAAATTCTATATACTCTTAATGATCTGTGAACACCATCACTATAAAGGGAATGGAGGAAAAGTACAAGGTGTTCCAATTGAGAGTACATACCCCTAAGCCCCAACTCACCAAACTACCCACTAAAGTGTCTTTAATAGTGCCATTCAAAAATAAGTATTCTCACCCATGTGAAGTCCTGATGCACCTCACCAATGCCTGACACATTTCGCCCAACAGGGCTTCCTCGTGCAGCTGTGAATGTACTATTACATATACAGTACAGACCAAAAGTTTGGATACACCTTCTCATTTAAAGATGTTTCTGTATTTTCATGAGTATGAAAATTGTACATTCACACTGAAGGCATCAAAACTATGAATTAACACGTGGAATTACATACTTAACAAAAAAGTGTGAAACAACTGAAAATATGTCTTATATTCTAGGTTCTTCAAAGTAGCCAACTTTTGCTTTGATGACTGCTTTGCACACTCTTGGCATTCTCTTGATGAGCTTCAAGAGGTAGTCACCGGAAATGGTCTTCCAACAATCTTGAAGGAGTTCCCAGAGATACTTAGCACTTGTTTGCCCTTTTGCCTTCACTCTGCAGTCCAGCTCACCCCAAACCATTTCAATTGGGTGGAGACCAGGTCATCTGGCGTAGCACCCATCACTTTCCTTCTTGGTCAAATAGCCCTTACACAGCCTGGAGGTGTGTTTGGGGTCATTGTCCTGTTGAAAAATAAATGATGTTCCAACTAAACGCCAACAGGATGGAATAGCATGCCGCTGCAAGATGCTGTGGTAGCCGTGTTGCATCAGTATGCCTTCAATTTTGAATAAATCCCCAACAGTGTCATCAGCATAGCACCCCCACACATCACACTTCCTCCTCCAAGCTTCACGGTGGGAACCAGGCATGTAGAGTCCATCTGTTCACCTTTTCTGCATCGCACAAAGACATGATGGATGGAACCAAAGATCTCAAATTTGGACTCATCAGACCAAAGCACAGATTTCCACTGGTCTAATGTCCATTCCTTGTGTTCTTTAGCCAAAACAAGTCTCTTCTGCTTGTTGCCTGTCCTTAGCAGTGGTTTCCTAGCAGCTATTTTATCATGAAGGCCTGCGGCACAAAGTCTCCTCTTAACAGTTGTTGTAGAGATGTGTCTGCTGCTAGAACTCTGTGTGGCATTGACCTGGTCTCTAATCTGAGCTGCTGTAAACCTGCGATTTCTGAGGCTGGTGACTCGGATAAACTTATCCTCAGAAGCAGAGGTGACTCTTGGTCTTCCTTTCCTGGGGCGGTCCTCATGTGAGCCAGTTTCTTTGTAGCGCTTGATGGTTTTTTTTCCTGCTCTTGGGGACACTTTCAAAGTTTTCCCAATTTTTCAGACCGACTGACCTTCATTTCTTAAAGTAATGATGGCCACTCGCTTTTCTTTACTTAGCTGCTTTTTTCTTGCCATAATACAAATTCTAACAGTCTATTTAGTAGGACTATCAGCTGTGTATCCACCAGACTTCTGCACAACACAACTGATGGTCCCAACCCCATTTATAAGGTCAGAAATTCCACTTATTAAACCTGACAGGGCACACCTGTGAAGTGAAAACCATTACCTCTTGAAGCTCATCAAGAGAATGCCAAGAGTGTGCAAAGCAGTCATCAAAGCAAAAGGTGGCTACTTTGAAGAACCTAGAATATAAGACATACCGGTAATTTCATTTGTTACACACTTTTTTGTTAAGTATATAATTCCACATGTGTTAATTAATAGTTTTGATGCCTTCAGTGTGAATTTACAATTTTCATAGTCATGAAAGTACAGAAAAATCTTTAAATGAGAAGGTGTGTCCAAACTTTTTGTCTGTACTGTATAATTTACTGATCTTTGATTTTGTAATTTAGATCGGGGCTTATTGGCACAGTGTTATTCCAGGAAAACCCCTTATTTTCCTATTTTTACTATGTACCACTGTACTTCAGGCAACTGTTAGAGATTGCCATGTATTTATTTGTGCCATACACATATAACATTCAAACTTGCTGCCTTTTGCTAGTGTCTTTCCACCATGGATATACACTCATTTTTGACTAAATTTGTATTGTGATATTTATACTTGTTAATAAAATAATTTGTTCTGTATCCCTCTGAGTTATAGAGTGATCTTTTTAGTATAAAAAGGCTTATGTGTTTGGGGCAGTTTGACTCTAGTATCTTTTAAAGGTTGTGAGGTATGGTATATTGTTTTTTTTAATTTTATTATTATTATTACAGGAGATTGAGGGCTTCAATGGATTTAGGCGAGGTTGTAAGTATGGTTTAATTAAAACTATTAAAGGAGTCTTTGTCATTTTTTCAATTGAAGGACTTTATTCTGGGTGTCTGCGTTTTCTTGCACCATTTTTTTTAAATTATTTAAATGTTAAAAAAGCATGGGAACCCCTCTATTTTTGATAACCAACCTTGCTGAAGCTGACAGCTGAGGGTTTTGCCTGGTTGGTTAAAGAAAATAGGGCGGACCCACGCCGGGTTATTTATTCATTTGTTTAGTTATAGCTCTGGCGGCGGTGAGGAACACCCCGAACATCCGCTCCTACTGACACTGTTATTAGCAGCAGCAGGTGTCAGATGGTGGGAGTAATAGTCCCAAAAAGTCTCCACCTGCTGTCATCGTTCTGACTTTAATATAACTCTCATCATTCTCAACCGCTGGTGCCAATCACAGAGCAGGGGACAATGATGAGAGCCTTCTTCAGCACCTGCCCTGGGGAACAGCACTTACTGTAGCACTTCTTCCCCAGCTGCCATCCATGTGGTACTGATGCGGCACATGGACGTCACACGGTTGCCACACGTGCGCCACAAGTATTACACATACGGACATATGGACACATAGACACGGATATTTTCAGTACCATTTTTTCCGGTACTGGAAATAAACGGACGTGTGAAGCCAGCCTTAAAGCATAACTTAATGGAGGAATGGACTGTCTAAGTAACAGTATTGCTGGATATTAAAAGCATTACATGTGCATATAAATGGTTTGGCGGAAGTGAAATCCTGCTGACAGACTCCCTATAAGATAAAATAAATAGTGTTACAAAAAATGTTATAATAATGGACAGTAAGCTGAATTGACTCATTTACACAACGGCAAAGGTAGCAATGTTGAGCCTACATTGTTTGATGCATTTGTATGAGGATGCTACACTGTAGATTTATCGCTAATGTAGATGTCATGGAGTGAGTTTTTTTTTCTTGACTAATTGAGACACACTTTAAAAATGACAAGAGGAGACATATTAGCTTCAATGTCATTTCCAGCTGAATAAAACTGTAAAGCGTTGGCATTCACAGATTTTTAGAAAAGAAACATCACATAAAAAGCATAAAGTTTTTTACAATTTAAAAAATTTCTCTGAGTATTTCAAATCTGCATAAGATGGGTTTTATTTTATTTGTGTAAATACTGCATTCTCTAGCTACTTGTAAGACCTACATATAGAGCTATGAGGTTTGGGTTCAGTGGGTGCTCCTGTACATTGTGCACTCTCTCCACCCTTTACTTTGCACTATAGCTCAGGACTTAGGGTTGGACATACAGCATGTGACAAGTGCAGCTGGCTGAGCTTCACAGAGGTCCACATGGGTCAAATTCCCAGACACACAGGAAGGTAGAAATCCCTACAAAACAAACTCTTCAGAATGTTCCATATATTTGCATAAATTTGACCTATATCAAATTGTCATGAAAGTCTTAAAAGAATGCATTGGACACTGGCTACATGATTTCAGTCAGATATATTTGTCTCTGAAATGCTTTCTCTTTTAACCCTTTAGTGGCAGAGCCAATTTTGTATTTAATGACCAAGCCAATTTTTACAATTCTGACCACTGTCACTTTATGAAGTTATAGCTCAGGAAAGCTTCAAAGTATCCCACTGATTCTGAGATTGTTTTCTCGTGACATATTGTACTTCATGTTAGTGGTAAAATTTAATCTATATGACTTGCATTTATTCATGAAGAAAACAGAAATTTGACAAAATTTTAGAAAATTTCAAACTTTTAATTTTTGTGCCCTTATATCAGAGAGTCAAATTGTACAAACTAGTTAATAATTTCACCATTTTTCCAACAAAATTTGCAAAGCCATTTTTTAAGAGACAACCTCACATTTGAATAATAATAATAATCTTTATTTATATAGCGCCATCATAT
>VIAB01023439.1:8765-20933 GCA_009801035.1 Oophaga pumilio | reverse complement strand
GTCTCCCGCTTTCCCGCACACCGTCCCTTCTATCCCTGACTCCCATACTGTCGAGTGCAAAGGTCTGTTCGGGTCAGAAAGCTTTCCCCCTGGCAACAATGATGACAGACCCGACAGTCCCGGAACCGGCGCAAGAGAGGTAGCACCATCCCGGTCCATCTTCCTACACTCCCCCCCTCTACTTTTGCTCACCATTCCACGGGCGAGTGCTCTTGTAAAATGCGTGGGCAGTCTTCTATTTCCTGAATAAGTCATTGCCAAATAAATTGGTCCTGATTGTATCGGTTGGGGGGTATTCCGGCTGTTGTTCATTTGGAGCGCCGTAAGTCAGAAGGAGCAGCCAAGTCGCATAGAGTGGTCGAGTCAGGTTGCATAGGTGAGGACGGAAGTGCGTCAGCTTTCACTGGGACAGACTCCTCAATAACTACAGGTACTTGCCCTTCCCGAAAATCTACTACGACTGGCTGAGGTACTTCAGGAGCATCTTGCACCTCTTCCACTTGATCAGGGTCTCTTGACAGACAGGGCCAAAGCATATTCCAGTGAACTATACGAGTGGCAGAGTTCTCTCCCCTTTCAGGCTGAATCTCGAAGACGGGCCCTTCGGCGTTGATTCGCTGTTTCACCCGATACAGGTTTCTCTCCCACCTGTTTCCCAGTTTAGCTCGAGGACGTTTTTCCTGAACTAGTACACGGTCATCAGCTTGGAGATCTGTCCCCTGCAGAGGAGTTCTTTCTGCGTGTTCCAATTCTTGAAATCGGGTCCGCACCATGCGATGCAAAGTCTGGAGACGATGACGATGTTCTTGTTCTTGGACCCAGCTCCAGCTCTGTGATCTCTTTTCCTGAACAGCCAAATAGCAAGGTATATGGAGTATAACCAGTGGTTCGATGTACAGTATTTGATTACTGTATACCCACAACAACTCAGCTGCGTATTTGGGCCATCGGGCCTTCCGATCTTCTTTCAGTGTTCTCAGCATCTAAATTAGGGTGCGGTTGAACCATTCACGGGCCCTATTTCCCTGAGGATGATACGATGTTGTGCGAGACTTCTCGATCTGGTACAGATGGTGTAACTCTTCCAACAGGCCCCCTGATTAACTTGGATTCGCTTTGGACAACCGTACACTTGAATGAAATTCTTACAGATGGCATGTGTGGCAGATTCAGTCGTCTGATTACGTGTTCGAGTCATGACAGCAGACTTTGTAAAGTAATCTGTCATAACCAGACAATGCTCGTACCCTTGATGGGCCGGCCCAATAGTCAGATAGTCTATCATCAGCACCTCCAGCGGAGCGGAAGTCACAATGGTTTATGTGGGATCCATAACCACTCATCACGGGATTGTCCAAAGACACCCTCTCGGGCCAACACTTGCATCTGCTCCTGCTTAGCTGCCACCGTCCTGGTAGAATCTTGGAACTTGGGAATCTCCTCATCTTCTAATTCTTCATCTCGGTTACGCCCAGGTTTCCCATGTGTCACCCTGGTTAAGGTGTCAGTATGAGTATTTTCGGCTCCTCTCTTGTAGACGATTTTGTATCGAAACCTTGCCATCCTAGCCACCCATCGTTGCCCTAGAGCTCCAAGTTTCGCATTTTCCAGATGGGCCAAAGGGTTATTATCGGTGCGCACCAGTACTTCAGACCCGGATAGGTATTCCGCCAACTTCTCCGTCATAGCCCACAACAAAGTCAGCAGCTCTAGCTTGAAGGAACTGTAATTGTTGGGATTTCACTCGGAATCATGAAGGGACCGACTCACATAAGCGATCACCCTCTCTCTCCTGTCCTGCTTTTGCGACAAAACAGTCCCAAGTCCATGCAATCTTCCGTCGGTGTGAAGAATAAATGGTTGAGAGAAGTCCATATAAGCCAAAACGGGTGCTTCAGTTAACGCCTTCTTCAGAGCTTGAAATGCCTTTTCCTGACGGTCTCCCCATTGGATAGTCTGGTTCTTGGCGCCTGAAGGTACCCCTTTAAAAGTTCTAACAGCATGTTCACTATGTGGGTAAAATTTTTCACGAAACGCTGATAATACCCGGTCAGCCCCAAGAACGCTCTGACGTCTTTTACAGTCGTCGGGATGGGCCAATCCTGCACCGCAGCAATTTTCTCTCGAGACGGTTTCACTCCCTCAGCAGAGAAGACATGACCCAGATATTCAATTTGAGTGCAAAACAAGTGACATTTCTGAGGCTTCACTTTTAAGCCGTGTCTTTGAAGGCGACTCAGCACCTGTTCTAGTCTCCATAGATGGTCACCAAACAAAGCGGCATATACAATGATGTCGTCTAAGTAGATGAGCATTGCTTCAAAGTTCAAGTCACCTAAACACCTCTCCATCAACCATTGAAAAGTTCTAGCGGCGTTGGCCAACCCAACTGGGGACTATGAAGGCCGTCTTTGCCCGATCCTGCTCAGACATTGGAAGCTGCCAATAGCCGCTGGCTAGATCCAACGATGAAAAGAATTTGGCATTTCCTAGTGCAGACAAGGATTCTTAAATCCTGGGTAACGGATAGGAATCTCGCACGGTGCAGGCATTGAGTTTGTGATAGTCTACACAAAAACGTAATGTACCATCCTTCTTTCGCACTAACATGATGGGGCGGCCCACTGACTTTTACTCTCCCTTATGACGCCTTTCTGTAGCATCTGAGTTAGCATAACTTTCACCGATTGATATAGTAGCGGTGGAATTTGTTGATACCGCTCTCTTATGGGTGCGGCATTTCTAGTCGGAATCTCATGTGTGATTGCTGTAGTGCAGCCGAAATCATCCTCATGATGTGCGAACACATCCTCCCCAGTAGAGCTTTCACCTGCTGTATCTGTAGCGGAGTAAGGTCTGCCAGCTCGGCCCGCATCTGTTCTAATATACGACGCCCCTCTCATATATGCTGGGGTTCTGGTGTCAGAGACGTATCTACAGCCACGGTTCAAGGGTCTACCTGTTTCACCATCGATTGCACGGCCTGTGGTGATATCAATTCTTCTGGCATGCCCAGAATCCGTGCCACTTCACTTCGGGGAGATAGCGTGATGTTACCTTCTCCCAAATTGACACAGCGTACTGGGACCGTCCCATCGTGTACAACTGCTAGCATTCGCGCCACAAGGAGCCCTGGGGGTAATTGTTTCATAGTAGCTGGCTCTATCTGTATCTCAACTCCTTCCATAGGGGTACAAGTCCGTACGGGCAGGGTAAGCACAGTCTGTCCTGGTGGCAAAACGAGTCTAGCAGAGGCTGATACGATCACCTTTCCCAACGTCCCTCCGTCACTGGAGGACTCCTGAGTCACGCATATTAACTGTTGGAATACTGTCCTTTGGGGAGTGTGCGGGCTCCACTGCGTCAAGGCAACTTCTGAGGGCTCATGGATGAGGAGACTCCCGAACTCCTTCAGCACGTTCATCCCCAGGGTGACGCATGTCCGTTACCTGCGTCCCCAATGGTTAACACTACTCCCTTCCGACCCAGGTCTTTGCTGCAGATGGAAATTTGCATCCAGACCACCCCTGCGACCGGGATGGGTAAATAATTGGCAGCTGTCAATTTTATCACTGGGCCCCACTCAGGCCACATTGCCTCAGAAAAGTGGCTCCGGAAGTAGGTTTCAGACATCGTAGTCACCTGCGAACCAGTATCCACCAGACAGCGTACTGCTCGACCATCCATTTTGGCCCAGATGAGAGGTCACGTAGAGACTAAATTTGTGGGACTTCTGATACTCCTTCGTGACTGTTCAGGCTCCAGGCGGCATCCCCCAGGCTCGGAGTCCTCTAGTTTAACGGACGGCGTGGAAAGGGCCTACTTCGTCGTGTGCACTCCCGAGCCAAGTGTCCGGTTTCTCCAGAATTATAACAGGTGAGGGGTCTCTCTCGACGGAACATCCTTGTTTCACGGCGAGGTTCAGGGCCATCTCTGCCCCCTGCCTAATTCGAGGTACCTACTGACTTCTTTTTTACATCAGCCAACTCTCCTCATATATACTGGATTTCCTTCTGCAATTCCTCCACACATCGTGGTTCAGTGACCATGTTCACAGATACCTCTCTGCTCCGGACCTTCCCTATCAGGACTGTCAGCCCCTGCTCTTGCTCACGGCTGCGTGCTTCGCTCCCTATCTCAGACAAGGTCATGCGGGGATTTACCCACAAGCGCTCCCGCAAAGCCTGTTTCGTCAGCACGTCTCGCAAGCCTGTCATCAATTGATCCCGCAACAGTACATCAGTAGGCCCTACACCTATGCCATCTTTTCTAATGATAGCAGTATGGATCTCCTGAAGTGTGTTCATGAACTGAGTCAACGTCTCCTCCTCCCTTTTCATACGGCTAAATAGACGCATTCACAATTCCCCTAAGTCTGTGGGGTCCCCATGGGTCTCCTCCAGGGTTTGGAACACCTTGTTAAAGGTGTTTCGCTCTCTGGGGAGTCGTAACATAGCTGAATCTCTGACTTCTCCATCTAGAGCCATCATGGCCACCTCGGCTACTAATGCAGGAGTCATGCGGTGCATCCACATCATCCCTCTAATGTGCTCAGTCCAGCTCCATAACATGGTATTATTCCCCGTAAACTTAGGGAGGTTGCCTAACATTGCCCCTAAGGAGATACTGGACCTAGGACTCACCCCAACTGCTTGATCTTCTGCCTCCATTCTGTTAGACTGCATCCTGCTGACTACGCCAAGTGTGAGATAGCAGGTAACGGGTGATGCAGTGACAAGCAGCAGGCAGAACAAGAGTTAACGGGTTTATTACAGGGAATAATACACGCATGGAGATAATGGGTTACTAGGGAGTAAATTTGAATAATATATCGGGGTAATTACAATGGTTCATGAAACAGGTAAATTATCAGTCTGCTGGTATCCTGGCTGTGAAGGCTTGTACTCCCACGGTGGAGCCAACGTAAGTGAAGTCTCTGGCGTGGTCCTGAAGAAAGTTGAGGAACTGTCTCCCAACAAAGGCGGTGTATCCTGGTTCTCCTAAGCGAGGTCCTGCGTTCCCGGGTCGATGTACGTGAGGTGACACAGTCTGTGGAACTACCGAAGCGTGACTCAGTTCATCGGTGGCGGCGGGGGTGTACGTACCTGGCTCTGTACTAAGCACCAGATCAGTCTTAGGCCGCGCGCCCGCGGTAATCAGCGGAACGGTGCGAGGTGACTTCTCGGTGTCAGGAGTGAGCAGACACACAGCTACTTGTTCCTCACAGTCAGTGGGCGCATAGACCAGGGAACTACAGCGCGGGCCTGAGCTATCCCGTCGCTTCAAGTAGAGTGAACAAACAACCTTCTCCTGCTGTGCAATCTGTCTTCACGCCAAGTCTCCCGATTTCCCGCACACCGTCTCTTTTATCCCTGACACACTCCTAACTGTCGAGTGCAAAAGTCTGTCCTGGTCAGAAAGCTTTCCCCCTGGCAACAATGGTGACAGCCCCGACAGTTCCGGAACCGGCGCAAGAGGTACCACCGGCCCAATCCATCTTCCTACACTATGCCCGCCTCATGTTTATTTAGTATTAGGTGGGGGTCTCACAATACCCCACTGATGTCCCACCACATATTCTCATTGGTGGCTGACCAGGGTCTCCACAAACACTTTGTATCACATAGACGCATCTCAACCCTAACTATAGAGGCTGCAAAACAAGGTTTCTAGAGCTGCTATGTCCACGACAAAAGTCAGACGTGAAGCACCAAATCATGGCCTCCTGTGACTGACACCTCCGCCTCTTGCACAATGGCGTCCTGCAAAAAGCAATGATTCACCTCCTCACAGGGCTTCTAAGAGCCAAACTTTGTGGCTGTGCGAAAACAAACACCAATAGTAACCCCAGGAGACACGCTCAAATGGTCTCACGTATGCTGCGTGTGCTTCCCCATAATGCCTTGCTGCTATCACATGACTTAGCACAGCCAATAAGTAGCCTGCATAAAAGCCTCGACAGGGAATGCAGCAGCCATTTCAGAGTGATTCTGGGTGGTGAGAGGACATCACGTCTTCCAGTGTGTGACAGCACAGCAGTGAAGAATAGCTACCCATAGCCGTATATAGCATGAGGAGGTCACTTTGACATTCAGGGCTCATTCAGATGTGTGTTTTTCTTGTACGAGTGCTATCGGTGTTTTTCAGGGTGGCACTTGTACTTATAATGGACTATGGGGCTGTTCACATGTTTTGTTTTGTTTTAATACCGATCAAGTGTGTAAAATTGCGGAGACTTGTCTGAAATTGATCCAGCAGTGCAAATGTATGAATCCGTGACAAAAATGGAACAACACTTGGAGCCATCCATGTGCTCTCTGATGTATCACAGTCTGACAACTAATAGGAGGTGGAGAAACTTTTCTTTTCTCATCAGTGAAAAAACTGATGAAACTTGGTTGGTTTTTCTCTTACGTGAAAAAAACTGATTTCTGAAAGAGGCCAAAGATTGTGAGCAGCAAATGGATTGGATGCAGTCCTAGCAGACCTCAGAGTGTTACATACATCTTTTCAGGGTAATTGAAGGTTTTACTTTTTATTTAACTGCTTTCAGCTTGATCTGGAGCCATGGTGACTTGATAGATGAACTGTACGAAGATCAATCTTGTGCAGCCTAGATAGGTCCACCAGGGACTGCTCCACTATTATCTTGATTATAACAACGCATCTGGTTGTTAGTCTTCCTCTTTGCCTTGTTCCTTCTGTTCTTCCGCCCATGATGACCTTCTACAGTGATTGCTCTCTTCCTATGATATGTTCAAAGTAAGCAAGTCGTAGCTTGGTGATCCTTGCTTCCAGTGATTTTTTTGCTCTCCTTCCCATCCACAGTATTGATAACATCCTTCTCCAGCACCACAATTCGAAGGCGTCGATTTTTCCTTTGTCGGGAGATGTTACAGAACTTTAAATGAATGTAAAATTGTTTTGCTGTAAACTAGAATTTCAGAAGATTCATTCCTCTCTAATGTATCTGTAATCTACTAGGTCATTAGGGACTAGCTTAGAATCAAAGAATCATAGAATGGTAGAGTTGGAAGGGACCTCCTGGGCCATCTGGTCCAACCCTCTGCTCAAAGCAGGATTCTCTAAATCATCCCAGACAGATGTCTGTCCAGCCTCTGTGTGAAGACTTCCATTGAAGGAGAACTCACCACCTCTCGTGGCAGCCTGTTCCACTCATTGATCACCCTAACTGTCAAAAAGTTTTTTCTAATATCTAATCTGTGTCTCCTCCCATTCAGTTTCATCCCATTGCTTCTAGTCTTTCCTTGTGCAAATGAGAATAAAGATGATCCTTCTACAATGTGACAGCCCTTGAGATATTTGTAGACAGCTATTTTCAGCTACTATATGTCACCTCCTTAAAGGCCACACACACATTAGACTAATTTCATCCAAATCTGCTCTTATCGAAGGGTTCGACCAACAGTGAAATATGTATAGTGTTGTCAGCCAACCGATTGTTGGGGAAGGTGATGATTGGGCATGGCCGATTTTGAACTGCTGATCGCATTGTTCCCCTGGATGTGTCTGCCGATGTGTCAGAAGGTAGATGACAGGAGGGCTCGACCGAATGAACGGGGTCACACTTACGAGTGCGATGCGAGAAACTCGTTCAAGTCTCTCGCCTCAATGCCCTGCACTGCCGCCGGCACTCGGGACTGGAGTGTGTGGTTGCATAGAAATACATGCAGCTGCACACTCCGGTCCTGACTGCCGGGTATTGAGGTGAGAGATTCGAGCGAGTTTCTTGCATCGCACTTGCAAGTGTGAGCCTTAGGCCGGCTTCATATTTGTGGATGTCAGAGCTGCTGAGTGCAGCGTAGTTCCTCCGTGAAGCTCCGCCCACTGCCGCACCTCCTCCGTTCAGCTCCGCCTACGTCTGCATGCGGCCTGCGTACCTATCTTTAACATTGGGTACGCAGGCCGTGCTGATGTAATACGACGGCAGAGTGGTAATCCTGTCAGCATAATCCATACTCACTGTGCTGTCAGCTGCTTCTTTCCTGCTGTGTCCTGTTCTTCTTTTCACTCAAAAGACTGGAGATGGAGTCCAAAGCAACTTTAAACATAACGGATTTATTTTCTTCAGGACACAGCACATCCATAACACTTCCAGCACACTTGTCAAAGTACCAGCAATGCATTTTCTTCATCTTTCCCTCACTTCTTCTACTTCACAAGAATACGCCACAAAGCTATAACGGGACGAGGAGCCCGGTGAAAACTCCACTTGTATATATCTCCCTGGAACCGACTTCAGACCAGACACAGAAATATTCTATACTGGGTCGTCCACTCCTTTTTGGTTATCCTGTCCGCGCACTCGCTGGTGGCCCACTCTACTTCTTCAGTAACTTTATCAGTAACTTCTTCACTGACTTCTCCCTTACGTTGCTGCGGATACTGTGCACTTAACACTTCTCTTCCTTTCCTTCTACTCTCACTCCTTTCCATGGATGGCTGGGCTTCTACTTTTAAATGTTGTGTGATAGCTGAGCAGCCCATATGCCGCCTGAGCGCACACAGGGGTCAACCCCCTGACTGACTATAACCTGGAAATATCACTACCTTATTCCCCAGCTACCCCTCCTAGAATTAACCTCTAAATGTCCTACAACTAAACCTTACTATGCAGTGTACTCAGTGCCCCCATCTAGTGGCCCTTTTCCCTAACTGCACTGTCCCTATCTTACATACAGAATAATGTAGCAATAATACAACAGATACAAAAATACATCACAAGGGATATACAGGTAAATGTACATAGCAGCATAAACATTTAAAGGGGCAAAGCCCTGACCCCCTTACACGGATGTATGCGGATGCCTCCGCATGTGTCATTTTGACGCTGTGGCGACCTGCGTTGAACGCAACATGTTGCATTTTGTTGCGGTTGTCGCAGCGTCAAAACGACGCATGCGGAGGCATCCGCATACATCCGCACAGCCTGCGTACTCTATGTTAAAGATAGGTACGCAGGCCGCATGCATATGTAGGCGGAGCTGAACGGAGAAGGTGCGGCAGTGGGCGGAGCTTCACGGAGGAACTACGCAACCCTCCGCAGCTCTGCCGAACGCTAGTGTGAATTGAGCCTTAGATGGATGTCGGCTGAATGATCGGTCAAAGCGTTATTCGTTTGTCCATCTTGTGTATGGTGGGCTTAAGGTGTGTGATTATGTCAATCAGATATCAGCTAAGAACATCACGTGACTGTGAGGACACTAGATCACGAGTGAAGGACCCACCAGAGCTCAGAAGAGCTTGGCCATACCTTCAGCCCTAACTCCAGCTCACATTTAATAGAGATAATCTCCATCTCAGCCGCTCGTAACCCATAAAACTAAGCAGAGCAAAATCAAGCAATTTTCTCACAGTCTCAATGAAAAAGAATCCCTGGTGAAAATCTTCCCTCAAAGAATCCTGGTGGCTCGTCTTCTACTCGCATGATTCCTACGTGTCTGACACTTCCCAGGTTGTACTTGTTCAGACTTCTTAAGACCCTCAGCTTCTTATCACATCGTCTGGTGGCTCCTGACAACATAAGTGATGCAGCTTCCCTCATACAGAGCGATAAATATGGACTTTTCTACATTATGCTTTACGTTGGTGACTTCCTTATTTTTGTCTTTCCTTTTACAGCCAATGTTGGGGACATGAAGATGACATCCTTGTCCATGTCGTCCGGATCTTCTCTTCAGTTATTACCAACTAATTGCAGTTTTGATCCTTCGAATCACTATGAACTTTACGTCACTGATCTCCTGATCGGATCATACAGCAATTACTATTTTGCGCCACGTCTCAAGTTCTCCAACCGGCTTGAGTTTGATCAGGGGAACTGCAGCTTCATACTGAAGAACCTGAGAGAGGAGGACAGTAATGTCTACACATTTGTCACCAACTATGATGAGAAGACAAGGATCCAAAAACAGGTGGAGAACTTCAATATCACAGTGACAGGTGAGTCCGTGACCGCAGTGGCCTGATATGTCTTGCATTATTCATGGAGGAGAATTGCAATTCCTATTGATATTTACGCTATATCTTACAAATTGTGCTTCCTGCCAAAGATAAAAGAACAGAACTTCACCGAGGCCATTATGGGTGGTGGACATGACGTCACTGAAGATCGTGTGATTGGAGGGGTGTTGACTGACCAGCTAATTTACTATTTTGATAGATTTGACTTTTATGGAGGAGGCGATACCAAATAAGCTCATTTTTAGTTTCTTAATTTGCAAATGGGATCAGGCGGAGAGCAGAATCATCGGAATTTAATATTTTTAAAAACACATAATTTTTATTTTTCAGTCCCCGTAAGGGACTCGACCTATGATAGTTTGAGGATTTCTTCTATACACTACCATCCCTCGTTGACGAGGTGTCCAGATGGCACATTTCATCCCCGGAGTAGCCGTCCACAGCTCCATCTGTCTAATCTTCTCACACCTTTATTGAGCGGTAGAGGACAGAAGCTTTCACTGCTGCGATCACATCAAGACCTTCTCTCGTCAACCAGATAATGAGTGGCCCATTTTTTCCCATTCTTTACAGCTTCATCCATCCGTTTGATCAACCGAGCAGAATTACTTAGAGTCTAAAATACTTGGGGGCTAAGAAACCTTTGTATTTAGTCATTGTGATCATTCCAGCCATCAAACGACCTCACGGCATCTTATTTGCCGATGTAACAGGACAACTAGTCTTGATCTTGTTGGTCGACTTCTTCTTCCAACCTCCGATCTCAGCTGTGACGTGTTCTATCCTACATGGTGATGGTGTCCATTGCGCCCTTGGTCTCTTTCCCTCCCTGAGGATCTTCTGGGATCATGTTGTATCCGGACGAGTTCTCATGCAGCATTTCATTGTACCGGGTGTTTATATTCACACTTCTTCTGCTTCTCTGTGATTTCAGGATATGTCGCACCGATGTCACCGCTGAACAACTCGTCACAACATCACGAGGACAATATTTATGGTGGGTTTCATTTCCATGTGACAACTGTAAAGTTTTGTTAAATTGTTTAAGTTATACAAATATCCTGAAACTTACATCAGGTCACAGCTGATGTGTCGTCACAGTGTATCAGTGTAAATAAAGCCTAGTACAGGTCAGAGTGGAGGTAAACCCAGCAGCAGTACTAATGTGACACATTGTAACAGCAAATCCACATACAGATATAGAGAAGAATGTTTCTAGTCACTGACAGCAAACTGGTCTTAACATGAAAACACAAAGGCAATGATGAATCAGGACGGCATTGTGCGCCATTCCTTACGTGGGTCGGCTGGAGTTAGCGGTGTGCAGCTCTTAATAAATTTGGCGCATCTATGTGTCACGCCCCCAAACAGCTCCTCCCATTTATCAAAAAGTAGGCGGAACTGTTCAGAGCTGGCATAAAAGGAAACAAAGTTGCCAAATTCTCCAGCGATGTACAGAAGATGACGCCAGAATCAAGGAATCAGGTGGGATCACTGGTGTTCCCTGCATTCAGTGCCATTCAGGACCACAATGTAGAGAGGAGCAGATCATGCAAACTACAAATTTGCCTGTTTGTGCATTTTTTTCACAAAAAATTTAATTCACAAAGTACCGTAGTTATTCTCGAAAAATGTAATGCCCCTTATTGTGGATCTCTCCAGACCCCAGACGGCAATAAATGTCATATGTAAATGATAAAATAATCCTGATACCCACCGCCCCACTCCGACCCCTCCTCTCATCACCGCTCATCTCTCCGACACCTCCACTCGTCACCGCTCACCTCTCCGACACCTCCACTCGTTACCGCTCACCTCTCTGACCCCTCCACTCGTCACCACTCATCTCTCTGACCCCTCCACTCGTCACCGCTCACCTCTTACCCCTCCACTCGTCACCGCTCACCTCTCTGACCCCTCCACTCATCACCACTCATCTCTCCAACCCCTCCACTCGTCACCACTCATCTCTCCAACTCCTCCACTCGTCACCGCTCACCTCTTACCCCTCCACTCGTCACCGCTCACCTCTCTGACCCCTCCACTCGTCACCACTCATCTCTCCAACCCCTCCACTCGTCACCGCTCACCTCTCCGACCCCTCCACTCATCACCGCTCACCCCTCCGACCCCTCCACTCGTCACCGCTCACCTCTCCGACCCCTCCACTTGTCACCGCTCACC
>VIAB01023436.1:33673-43876 GCA_009801035.1 Oophaga pumilio | reverse complement strand
ATTTTTTAGGGATTTTTTTCTTGTGTTCTTTCTGGTCTCTTTTTCCATCTCACATGTAGCCAGTGTTGCAATACAGCAAAGTTGTGAGAGCTGCAGCAAATATGTTTGCAAGGAAACAAAGCTCAGTTCTACTAGTTCTACAGTACTACTAGTTCTACCAACCAGTTAGTTGGTTCATACTGGTATCACTACCTTTCATTTTAAAATTGTCTATGGATGCAGATTCTCATGCAGATCAGTGTTCTACCCATAGCCTGGAACAGCTTATTTACACATAAGAAACACATTGAATTTCAGATATCAGCTTATCATTTTATTCAGCTTCCTATGATCCACATGCACATATAGATGGCTTAGAAGGCTTGATCCTACTGACAGATTGCATCTCTGGGGACTTTTTTTTACTTAAATGCATGTATTTGGGGCTAAAATTCATTTTTGCAATAGGGCTTCATGAAAAATGTTTCTATTGTTTGCCTCTTTGTAACACTCTGTATTGCTATCTGCAGAATATGTGCATGGGCTTGTTCTGATGGTTTGAATGGAATTTGTAATCTTTTGTCTGTTTTTTTCTGACCTGTTCTGAACTGTTTTTTGACCATACATCAGTGGAGAATGTGCACAGAAGCAAAGAGCTAGCAAAAGCCAAATAGTGCAATATTTTTAATGAATCCCAATATAAAAATTATTTTTAACCCCTAAAACATGCATGAATTGTCTCCTCAGAAGTTGACAACCCCTTTAACTTTATGTGCCATGGCATCATTCTTACATGTACTTTTAAAATGGCTAAATCTTTACATTGCACTACATCTGTCTAAATTATGATGTTTATCATTAGCATAACAGAATACATCCATGTAAGTTTGTTTTTTTGTTTAATTAAAAAGCAAAACAAAACCAAAGAAATTAGCTGGAACAATGTTGGTAGTGTATAGGCGCACATTCACAATGTGGCCATTAACAAACATAACCTAAGATAAAAACAAAATGAGAGAATACCCTCGAAAAAAGTAAATAGGAAAAAAATATGAAAATCACATGTGAAACAGGATAAAGTTGACTTAATTTTTGCATTGTATGTATTTGTGTGCCCCGCTAAGCATAGAGAAAAGAAAGAGGAGAAGATAACTGTCTGAGGACTTGAGAACCAAAATTGTTGAAAAATATCAACAATCTCAAGGTTACAAGTCCATCTCCGGAGATCTTGATGCTCCTTTGTCCATGGTGCGCAACATAATCAAGAAGTTTACAAACCATGGCACTGTAGCTAATTTCCCTGTAAGTGGACAGCAGAGAAAAATTGATGAAAGGTTGCAACACAGAATAGTTCGGATGGAGGATAAGCACTCCTAATCAAGTTCAAAAGAAATTCAATCTGTCCTGCAGATTCAGGGTACATCAGTGTCAGCGCGAGCTATTTGTTGACATTTGAATTAAATGAAACGCTTTGGAAGGAGATCCGGAAGGACCCCATTGGTGACACATAGACATAAAAAACTAGACACTAGTTTGCCAAAATGTACGTGAGTAAGCCAAAATCCTTCTCTGAAAGCATATTGTGGACAAATAAGACCACGATAGAGCTTTTTGGTAAAGCACATCATTCAACTTTTTACCAAACATGGGATGAGACCTACAAAGAAAAGATCACAGTATCTACAGTCAAATATTGGGGAAAGTTCATAGATGTTTTGAGGTTGTTTTGCTGCTAGGTGCCATGACTGTGCAAAGCATCATGAAATCTGAAGATTACCAAAGGATTTTGGGTTGCAATGTAGTGCCCAGTGTCAGAAAGCTGAGTTTGCATCATAGGTTATGGGTCTTCCAGCAGGACAATGACACCAAACATACTTCAAGAAGCACCCAGAAATGGATGGAAACAAAACACTGGAAAGTTCTGAAGTGGCCATCAATGAGTCCGGGTCTAAATTCAATTAAACACCTGTGGAGAGATCTTAAAATTGCTGTAGTGAGAAGGTGCCCTTCAAATATAAGAGATCTCAAGTAGTTTGCAAAAGAAGAGTTCAAAGTTCCAGTTGAGTGGTTTCAGAAGATTGTTCATGGTTATGGGAAGCATTTGATCGCACTTGTTTATTTCAAAGAACGTGCAACTAGAGATGGGTGAACCCAAACAGTAAAGTTCAGTGTCCGTACCAAACACCAACTGTTTGGACACAGAAACCAAATATGGACGTCACCAAGAAGTCCGTGTTACTGTTTGGGTTCAGCTGCCTGAACACCGGGTGTTTGTCGAGCTGTCATGTGCATGGCAGCGCAGCAAACACTGCTTCTGATTGGCGGTGAAATCATCCCTGCCAGTCTGAGAGCCACGGTTCCCACGCTGTCAAAAGACAGCGTGAGTACCAGCTGTGATCGGAAATATAAACTTTACCTCAGGTCACTGGTGTCAGCTGATGGGACTACTGACTACTGATCCCATCATCCAACACCTTACAGTGAGAGCAGAAGCGGCGGATGGGAGTATTCATTAGCTGCTTCTGTAAATAAATAATAAAAAAAAAATGGCAAGGGTTATGGTGTGTTTTTGCTAACCAGCCAGACAAAACTCAAAGCTGGGGGCTGCAACCCTCAGCTGTCAGCTTCAGCAAGGCTAATAATATAGAATAGAGGGGTCCCCATGCTGTTTTTTAAATTATTTAAATAAACAATTTAATAAAACGGCATGGTGTCCCCTCATTTTTGGCAACCAGCCTTGAAAAAGCAGACAACTAGGGGCTGGTTTTCTCAGGGCATCTTGACACCATCCAAGTTGAAAACTGTTTATCCCCCAGACATGGATTACAGCATGGGACAGAACGACGGACAGGTGTGGTATATTGTTGTTTTTATATTGTTGTTCTTTTATTTTAGTTTTATTACAGAAGATCGAGGGCTCCAGTGGAATTAGGCGAGGTCGTAAGTATGGTTTAATTAAGATTAATAAAGGAGCCTGTGTCATTCTTTCAATTAAAGGACTTTATTCTGGCTGTGTCTTTATTTACCATACAACTATAGGATTAGTAATGGATAGGTGCCTTATAGACGCCTCTCCATTACTAAGCCGTGGGCTTGATGTCACCTGACAATACAAAGCTAACATCAACCACCCCAACTATCACCCCACTTGCCACTGCTACAGGACAAGAGGGAAGAGCCGGGCAAAGTGCCAGAATTGGTGCATCTAACAGATGTGCCTTTTCTGGGCAGCTGCAGGTTGCTATTTTTAGGCTAGGGGGGGCAAATATCCAAATTGCCTCCACTGCAGCTGCTGCTGCCTGTCACTTACGCTGTTACCTCTGATTTCCTTTTAACTGTGCATTCTGTGTTATCGAAGAAGGTCCAGATCGAAACTTCTGTTTTGGATTGCCTGCACAAATAAATATCTAAGGTTTTCGCATCCGAGTGCCAAGTTTACATACTAGAAAAGACAATTCAGTGAAAACACTTCCAGTGTTTTCCTGTGGCGTCTTCTGCTTCAAAAACCATACGTGTACATAAAAACACTCCATGTGCACATGCCCTAACTGTGAACCTAGCTCAACACAACAAAGCAGCAACAAAATACAGCATGTGTTACATGGTATGGATTTGGGTTCAAATTTAATTTTTTTTTAAGTATGCAAGGTGAAAATTGTACAACTATCCACAGAAGAACTGTCAGATTAGAAAATCCACAGCCTACCCTCATTTTGGCATAGTTATTTGTTTGCTTCATTGCAATCAGATTTTCTGTTTATAATTCCCACCGGACACTCAGAAGATACATCAGCAGCAGCATTGCTCTTAAAGTGAACCTGTCAGCAGGATTTTGCTCAGTAAACAACAGACACTGTCAGCTTGCCACTATTATACTGATTAAAATGATACCTTGATTGATGAATTCCGTCTAGTGGTTGTTGTTTAATTTTTATTTGCAGTTTTCAGTTAATGAGAGCTTTGCTTACTTATTTATTGTTATGGCTTATGACACGTCACTTATCCCTCAGTGACATGCCTCATATTTTACATACTGTGTAAAGGTTCGTCGGATGCAGTAAACAGTAGGAGACAGAGAAGGGGTTAAAAAGAATTTACTAAGAAAGCGTGGAATACGAATTCAAAGGAACCTCCACGCAGGGAGGTAATTTAGCAAATAGGGGAACTTCACAATCAAAGTAACAATAATGGAAAATTGAAGGTAAAGACTTATCGACTGCAGTTCTTGTTGTGAAGTGGTTGGAACAGCTCCTGACGGTGTCGCAGTCTGTGGACAAAGTCTCTCTGGCTGTGTAGAAACAAGATGCACTCTCTCCTGACCGTGCTGAAGTATCCGGATCCGTTGGTCATGAGTCAGTTGTTCTTGGGTCCATTGGAGCGTGAGTACAGTTCCTTTTGCAGGGTTCTCAAGGTTTTATTTAGACATAATTTTGTAGGGAACAAAAATTATCTTAATCAAAAAGCCGACAGTGGCCACGCTTTTGCAGACGATGCCATTTTGGTAGAGAAAACAAATTAGGCTATATTTAGTGCGAACGTGCTCGGTAATGCTCATTACTTGCCCGAGCATCACTGTACTTGTGGTACTAAGCGAGCAGCGAGCATTTCCGTGTTTGCTCGGCGGGAGTTCTGGTGCATGTCCTGCATTTTTGGCTCTCTTTAGAGTGCCAATCAACATGCAGGGATTGTCTGCCACACAATATTATGCCTCAGCCATCTTTGTTGTGGTATTACAGTGATTGGCTGGCCGCACAGCGTCATCAGGTGTATGAGACTGGGCAGCGCCATACTCGGCTCTGTCTGCTCTGGAATTAACAATTGTAGGGAGAGCTGCTGCCGAGATAGGGTTAGATTTGGTGATTTAGAATTTAGTGAAGGTCTAACATCAAAGAAGACACAAATCCAGCTAAATCAACAGTCCTTCTAAGGACTAATTACGCAGGGAGTGTATGTGCATATATACATATCAATGCAAGGCATGCATGCACTGTATGTGGGTATATAGATCTCAGTAGCAGACAGGTATTCTGTGGCATACTTCATTGCATACATCAAAAGGGTCTATTCCATTACTGTCTGCTGCTGCTGCTGCCTATAAGCTATCTTGACCGTATCTACACAAACCTAGGTCTCAGTGGGCAGCAAATTTTTATGGCATCTTAATCCTGACTCCTGACTATTTTTTTCCAAAGCAATCCAGAACCCCTTTTTCTTTGTCTAATTGCTTGTTGACACTGGAGAACACAGGCAGATCCTTTTCATAGTACAGCATGAAAATACAGCTATTTTAAAGGGGTTTGCCTGTCCCAGGCCTGACATCTGAGTGCGCCTAAAATCTGGCATTTTTTGTGGAACTGTAGAATTTTTTTGGAGTGTCTTATAAAAATTTTTAACACCATTTTGCTGCCCAAAAAATATTTATCTGCCCCAAAAATATTTAGCTACAGTTCAGATATATTACGCTGGGATTTGTCCGCCACACGGATTGCATATCATTGCGCTAAAAATGTTGCCATTTCAGGCCTCCATAGAATTTTTTCTGTTGTGTCACTCATAGCCTACTTATTGACACAATTTTGCAGGCCAAAAGAAAAAAAATACAGGGCAGATATTTGAAAGTGGGCTCTCTTTGTCAGATGCCTGATCTATCAGTGTGCTGAAAATTGTGGCATATCAGGCCTACAGTCCCCTTTTTTGCTGTCTGTTACCCTATTTGTATACAGTCTTTTTGGGTAAAAAAAAAATCCAGCCCACATATTGACCAATGTGTTATCTGTGTCAGACGCCTATCTCTCTGTGTGCTAAAAATTGTGGCATATCAGGGCAACTTTCTCCTTTTTCTGCTGTGTCTTACCCTATTTATATACAGTCTTTTTGGGTAAAAAAAAATCCAGCCCACATATTGACCAGTGTGTTATCTGTGTTAGACACCTATCTGTGTGCTAAAAATTGTGGCATTTCAGGGTTACATTACACTGGATTTGCTGAGTGTTACCCTCTTTCTATACAGTCTTTTGGGGTAAAAAAATATATAATCCAGCCCACAAATTGATCAGTGTGTTATCTGGGTCAGACGCCTATCTGTGTGCTAAAAATTGTGGCATTTCATAGCTATATTACACTGGATTAGCTGTGTGTTACCCTATTTGTATACAGTCTTTTGGGTTAAAAAAAATCCAGGCCATATAGTGACCAGTGTGGTACCTGTGTCAGACTCCTATCTCTCTGTGTGCTAAAAATGGTGGCATTTCACGGCTACATTACACAGTTTTTTCTTGGTCTTACCACAGTTATTGACACCAGTTTGTTAAACAATTAAAGTACATTCCCAATATTTGAAAATGCGTTTTTCCCACACACGGATCATATCTAAGTTTGCTCCCAATTCAGCCTTTTTATTGAACGCTGAAAATATTGTACTCCATTTTAAATGGGAAAGGCGCGTGGCAAGGGATGGGGAACTGGACGTGATGGTGATGGTGCGTGCGACGGCAGAGGCCGTAGTCAAGCTGCAATTGTGCCACAACAAACACCCACATCTGATCGCAACAGATTCCTGTCAGAATTCATAGGGGATGGCCGAACAGCACTCTTGACACCAGAGCAGCGTGAAAAGGAATTTGGTTGGATGGCAGATAATACTTCCATTCACTTGGCCACCACCACCAGCACTCTGTCTTCTACACTGTCAAGTCTGAGTAGATGTGACTTTGGACCGTACATTCCTTACTCTGATCCTCCTTCCTCCTCCTATGCCGAGCGCCCGCAGACAACTGATCCCACACTTGGACACTTCAAAGAGCTGTTCACTTGTCCATTTATAGATTTGGGCGTCTTGCCCGATCCACTTGAAGCGGGGCAAACTGAGATTGCATGTAGCTATGTCCAAATATTTGAGCAGCCACGCTCACATGAAGGCGACGGTGGGAACGTGTCACAAGAGGTGGACGATGATGAGGCATATTTGCCAGAAAGTCGGGAGGAGGACCATGGTGTGGCAGTGGAAGAGGAGGTGGTAGATGATATAGTAACTGACCCAACCTGGCAGGAGGACATGCAGAGCGAGGACAGCAGCATAGAGGGGGAGGGAAGCGTAGCACCACACCAGGCAGGAAAAAGCACTGTAGTGGTCACAGAAAGAACGTGGGCAACCGTTCCTCATAACACCAACACGACGGAAGTTGTCATTACAATGGTTAGGTCTTCCCAAGTCTGGTTGTTTTTTAAAGACTCTGCCAATAACCCCATACAGGCCATTTGCACCACCTGCCATGTCCGCATCAGCAGAGGTAGAACAACTACCAGCCTAACCACCATTAGCATGATCAGGCACATGGCAGTGAAGCACCCAACTTTCTGGGCTTAACCCCAGGATCTAGGAACAGTGTCTGAGGGTGACACCACTGCTTCTTCTGCTGTTGTGCATGGAAGCCAATCCCCTGTCCTTGGTGCCTGCGAAGATGCCTCCTACCCTGCACCTGTCGTTGTACACGCTCAACTACTACCAACAGCAAGCACGTCCATGTTCTTGTCCCAGTGCAGCCATCAGTTTTCCATACCCCAGTTTTGGAACGAAAGCGGCAATATGCAGCCAATGCCCCACAAGCCACAGTACTAAATTCACACATTTCTCATCTGCTTGTGCTCGAAATGTGGCCTTTTAGGCTCGTGGAGATGGAAGCTTTCAACAACCTCATGGTGGTGGCAGTCCCAAGGTACTCTGTCCCCAGCCAACACTATTTTTCCCGGTGTACAGTCCCGGCGTTACACAAGCACGTGTCCCACAACATTACCCGTGCCCTCAACAAAGCAGTTACTAGGAAAGTACACTTAACCACGGACACGTGGACAAGTGCTTCTGGGCAGAGACAGTATATCTCACTGACAGCACACTGGGTAAACATAGTGGAAGCCGAGACCCAGTCTGATCTTGGGGTGGAACACGTCCTACCAATGTCGAGGATTGCGGTCCCTAGGTCAATTAAGGTTGTCCCCACAGTCTACAGCTCCTGCATGTCATCCTCCTCCTCCTCTTCAGCCTGCATCTCTGAAATGACCACATCAGTCACAAGCTGGAAGCACTGCAGTACTGCCTCAGCCAAGCGGCAACAGGCTGTGCTGAAGCTAATATGCTTAGGTGACAAACCGCACAATGCTGAAAAGTTGTGGACAGCTCTGAAAGAGCAGGCAGATATGTGCCTGACACCACTGAACCTACAGCCAGGCATGGGCATGGTCGTGTGTGACAATGGCTGGAAACTGGTGGCAGCTCTGAGGCAAGGCGAGCTCACACACGTGCCATGCCTGCCCCATGTGCTCAACCTTGTGTTTCAGCAGTTTCTCAAAACCTACCCGGAGCTGCCGGATCTGCTAGTGAAAGTATGCCACCTGTGTGCACATTTTATAAAGTCAGCTACAGCTTCAACCGCCCTTGCAGTGCTTCAGCAGCGTTTGCAGCTTCCAGCTCACCGACTTGTGTGTGATGTCCCCACGCATTGCAACTCTACACTGTGTATGCTGGAAAGGATTTGTGAGCAGAAGAGGGCAGTCGTTGAGTACCAGCATCAACAAGGGGGTTGGTATTCAGTTCAGACTCCAGACATAAGACCGCATGAGTGGACATGGATGTCAGACATATATACCATCCTGCAAAACTTTTAGGAGTCCACCAAGATGATGAGCAGTGATGACGCCATAATTAGCATCACCATCCCGCTTCTCTGTATTCTGAAAAGCTCTCTGCTCACAGTCAAAGAGGATGTATTGCAGATGGAGCACGATGAGACAGAGCAAGGAACCATACAGGGTAATTACACACAGCCCAACCTCATGTCATCCCATCATAGATTGGCTGACAATAAGGAAGATTAGGAGGAGGAAGAACAGGAGCTACTTTCCTGCGCTATAGATGGTACTACAAGCACAACTGTCATACCGTCTATTCAGCGTGGATGGCCTGAGGACAGGGAGCAGGAGGAGGAGGAGGAGAACAGCATGGTCAGTCATCCTGTTAGTGAGGACACGGAAGGCTTGTCAGTTATCAGTCTGGCATGCATGGCAGACTTTATGTTGCACTGCCTTTTCTGTGACCCTCTCATTATCTAAATTTTTGCTGACACTCAGTACTGGTTGGTGACACTCCTAGACACACACTACAAGGAGAACTTTCAATCTCTTATACAGAGTCAGATAGGTGTATTAAAATGATGCAGTACCAGACGGTCATTGTTGCAGAATTACTGAAAAAATTCCCATCTGAAAACGCTGGCGGCAGAGGTCACAGTTTGTTGGACAACCAAGGAGTAAAGGTGAGAGAGACCAAACTACAATCCAGCAAAGGCCGGGGAAAACTGGAAAATTACTCGGACACTTTTCTTAGACCCTCCCATCGCCCTGGCCCAGAGTCGTGGGGTTGTCTCACAAGGCCTGGAAAGTTTGTGAAGATGTTGAATGAGAACCTTGCTGACCGTACCAACATCCTCTGTGATTCCTCTGTGCCTTTTAATTATTGGGTATCCAAGCTGGACACGTGGCATGAACTGGCTCTCTACGCCTTGGAGGTCCTGGCCTGCCCTGCCACTAGCGTTTTGTCACAGCGGGTTTTTAGTGCCGCTGGTGGAATAATAACTGATAAGCACATCTACCTGTCAACTGAAAATGCTGACAGGCTGACTCATAAAAATGAACAAGGCCTGGATTGGGGCTGACTTCTGTACACCACCGAATGATAACAGCTAAACATAACCTCCAATACATTGGGGGTTTTTAGGAGGTGTATTACCATGCACCTCTTCACACCCACACATGGGTATACGCTTTTTGACTTTGACTATTTGGTGTGTTATTATCCTTCTCCTTCTCCTCATCATCCACCACCATTATAACACGAGGGTGACCGTGGTCCGTGATGCAACAGCCAGTAAAGATTTTTTCAAGGGTATTTTGATGCCTGTTCCAAAAATGTTTACACTCTGTTTGATGTGTCTACCCAAGGGGAAATGTTTGTCAGCCCATACACTTAGTGTATGGGCATTCCAAGTATAGGAGACCCGTTCATTTAAACTGGGAAGACCTTTTTCCCAGGCCATACTCCATGTCTCTTCAGACAACACTAGAGTTGTGCGAAACAGGTCTGTCAGATTAAAAAATCACCGACTTTCGCCAAAGTCTGGTTTTGCCTAGCGAAACCCGATCATAGCGTGAGGTCGGCCATGCGATCATCGA
>VIAB01023430.1:0-12869 GCA_009801035.1 Oophaga pumilio | reverse complement strand
TCAGGGGCCCAGGTTCCTCGTCCCCTGTATTTCTACAACTACCCTGTGACAGGTGGGCAACGGAGATCATAATACAACTCAGAACACAGATCAAAAACACATATCACTTGAGCAAAATTGTCCGAGTGTTAAATAGCCCAGGATCTCTCCTTTCGTCTGTATCCCTACCAATGGATGAGGTACTGGAGGGAACTATTGACTTTCCCAGAATCAACAATCTTTTTGTACCTCGTAGTCTATACTGTCATTGACAGAAATCGGAGGAGTAGAGGATGAGGGAGACAAAACCAAAGGGACAATCTCCTTTAGCAGTGATTTATGGAACACATTTAGGAAGCAAAAAGACAGAGAGAATTTTAATTTAAAGGCCCCAGATTAACTATCTCCAAAATCTCATACAGGCCAATAAACTTAGGACCCAAAATTCCTGATGTCACTTTCAACTTAATATTTTTGGGTGACAACCAAACCTTATCACCTACTTTGAGTATGGGACCTGTCAAACGTTTCCTATCAACCTTCTATTTCTGGAGAAGCTGTCCCACCCTAATATTCTTTTGAACCTCCCTCCAGAAATCCTCAAGGTTCTGTATAGCAATCTCTACTTCAAGACACCCCAAACTCATCCTACAGAATTCACCAAAATGGGGATGAAAACCATAATTACAAAAGAAGGTGAGGTTTCAGTAGACTGGTTAACCCAACTACAAATGACTTGAGAACTCAGCAAAAGGTAAAAATGAGGAACAATCCTCCGGCTGAGCCGCAACGAAACACCTTAAAATTTGTTAAATTCATCCTTTCTGTCTGACCATCAATCCCCAATTTCTAACAGAACTTGGAGACAAATTGCATCCCATATCAGATACAGTGTTCAAAGGGATTCCATGCAATCTCACCACATGATTGATAAACAACCTGGAAAGTGTGTCAGCATTCGGTAAGCCTGATAAAGGAACAAAATGGCAAATCCGTAATGAAATCCAAGGACAAATGAGTCAGTGATTTTTCTGGAACTAGCAATGGAGCCAATTCCCCAGCCTACCGGTTATTACAGACTTTAGCATGTGCGCAAACATCACAAGCAGATATAAAATCTTTAATATCATTAAGCATGGATGGCCACCAAAAGAGTCCAGCAATAGCTTTCTGCGTATATGTGACCCCAGGATGACCACTCAAGACAGAATCATGAAACTCCTGCAACAAACATGATCTTAGATACACAGGCACAAATAATTTAGACCCTGGAGCATTGGAAGGATGGAAGGAGCCAAAGACTGTACTTCATGGATCTCTGCTTCCTACTCTGAGGATACCATAGAAATCACAATACACTGATAAAGAATGGAGGATGGAGGTTCCGGGGAAGAAACTGAATCAAGGCTGCGTGATAAAGCGTCAGCCCTAACATTCTTGGACCCTGGCTTGAATGTGATAGGAAAATTGAATTTAGAAAAAATAAGGACCTTCTGGCCTGTCTTGGGATTAAATTTTTAGCAGATTGAATATAAGCAAAATTTTTATGATCTGTTACAACAAAAAATGTCTGCATTGTTCAAAAACTAATTTGACAGTTCACAATTCCCACATCATAATTTCTCTCAGCCGACGAAGATTTCCTGGAGAAAAATGCACATAGCCGCAAGTTGGTCAGAATATTGAGTCCTTCAGATAAACTAGCCCTTACCCTGAACCTCTGATGCATCCACCTCTACAATGAATGGTTTCTGTAGATCAGGTTGGATTAAAACTGGAGCAGACATGAAACACTTTCAATTTACTAAAGGTAAACCCTAAGATCCGCCCCCTTACATGTGAAATTAGTAATAAGTTTAAGAATCTGGGGAAAAAACTCTAACATATTTTTTAGAGTAATTGGCGAATCTTAGAAAACATTGCAATACTTTAAGGTTGAACTTAATCAATTATAGCCTGCAGCTTCACAGGATCCATCTTAAACCCTTCAGCAGATACAAGGAACCCCAGGAACGATATTTCTTGAACAGAAAAGGTACTTTTCTCCAATTTAGCAAGAAAACAATTTTCCTTGACCTTGTGTAAGACAAAACAGACATGTTCATAGTGCAAATCCAAATCACCCGAAAAAATTAGAATGTAATCAAGGTATACGAAAATAAACCTTCCACTAATATCAGAAAATATATAATTTATAAAGTTTTGAAAGACTGCTGGTGCATTGGTTAACCCAGAAGGCATGAAAAGATTTTCAAATAGACACTCAGATGTTAAAAATGCTGTTTTCCACTCTCATCCTTCCGATTGAGTCTCAAATTATACGCCCCTCTAAGATCAAGTTTAGAAAACTATTTAACCTCAATAAGCTGTTTATATAGGTGATGAGTGGAAGTGGGTATGTATTCTTAACAGTAATTTTGTTAAATTCATGGACATCGAGGCAAGGACGGAGACCCTCATCTTTCTTTTTCGCAACAACAAAAAAATACAGCAGCTACAGGCGAGATGAAGGATGATCCATAAACATTCATTTTTATATATTCTTTTGTGGCGGTACATTCAGGTCCCAAGCTTTAGGCAATTTGACATTAGGGATACGATTAATAGCACAATCATAAGGACCATGGGGAGGTAGTATCTAGCCCTCTTTTTCCGAGAACACATCTCCGAAGTCTTTCAGGCACCCCTGCAGACCTTCCAGACTAGTGGAGCAAAATTGCACAGAACTTAGACATTTCTTATGACAATTGGGACTCCACTTAACAATATCCTTCTGACATGAACCGATAACAAGATTGTGACTACACAGCCATGGAAACTCCAATTTTTCTTTTTATTGAAAGCCCGAATTCGTGTCTAAACCCGAGTGCGCTTAAAAAAGTGACTAAAGGTGCCACAAAAAAAGTGCACTAGGATGCTGGTCATCTTGAAACTCTCTCCAAAAGGAGAAGGGTCCCCTGAAACCATGCCCCATCCCTCCGAGCCAGAAGGCCACAGCGAGGGACAGGGACAAGTAGCCTCCTCCAGCCAAAGCCAGAGGAGACCCAATCTTACCCCCAGCATCTGCCCGAGTTCTCACCCAAGCAAGACACTGGGACCCTAAGACTGTGCTCCACTCCCGGAAGAGGGGAGCCAACAATGCTCTTCTCCCGAAAGAGGAGAGCCAGGGGGTTCAGGGAGGAGCGGAACCTGATGGCCACACACTCCTCCCATAGACCTGTCAAGAAGGGAACCTGTGAGGGAACCGCTCCTAGTAGATTGATACAATATGCACACTGGGGTTTTGGCGCTTGTCAGTACGCCAGGTGGCTCATATAGTCATCTGGTGGAAAACATGGCCCCCCGGGATCGACGCCATTGGGCCGGGGAAGATTGAAAGCCCGAAGTGTGAAGTGCCCCAGGAGTGGTGACCCTGGGGTGCCTTAACTCACTGGGATTGGGAACCCCACTTGAGTTTTGGCACATTTGCACAAGCACTTCTTTTCTATTTTCATTGCACACACCCTTATTCCGGGCCTTTTGGCTAGGATGGGGAATTTTTAAATTCCCGGTCAAAGGTCCAGTCAGTATTACACTGTGAAACCTTCACTATTTATTTTTATTTATTATATTTTTGTCACTGTGTGTCACCTTTTTACATGTGTCTACTTGTCACTAGGACTTTTGCTAGGATGCCATGGAAACCCCAATACCAATCCAGCAGGTAAATTGTCCAAAACATAGCAGGAGATTAACTCATAGTGATGGGTTCACGCCTTATGCATGAATTCCACTAGGCTTGTAGAGACAAAGAGAATGCACAAGTCTGAGGGCCTCCTCCCAGTAGTGACATGATTATTCCCACCTGCTGGGACATACAACCTACAGTTCTCCCTGAACACCCTGAACTGATCTTTCTCCCTTGAAAAGAAACCAGTGGTTTGGGTGATACTAACTGTACATCAGAAGGTATAGCCATCATAGCTACTCATCATGCCAGATAACTGACTCTTCAGCTCAGACTGTGGCGCTTCTAATTTCTGGTGCTCCCTGGTCGGATCCTGAACCAACTGGATCAGATTTGTTGCTTGAATGCAAAGTGTGCGAATTGGCTCTATACTTGTGGGTAGAAAAAAAAAAATTATTTGGGTCACTTGTAATGTGACGCTAGTTACTACTCAATATGACACCAGTCTCTACTCACGGACTTGCCATGAGGCAGGATAGACAAGAGGTCCGGGGTCAGTACCAAGTGGGCTCATAATAGACAAATTAAAAAGACAAAAAGCGTAGTCAAGGTCATAGTATCAGGGAGTAGCAGATCAAGACACAGGGGTAAGTCAAACGGATGGTCAAATGTAAATCCAAAGTTGGCGATGGAGAACAGAATACAACTCAGAGTACAGAATAAAAACACACACCACTGAGCAAAGTTTAATTGGCAATGGTCTAACCATTGTCAGAGTGCTAAAAAGCCCTGAAATCAACCAGAACAGATCACATCAGGAGGAGATCCCAGAGACCCAGCCAGATAGAATGGCTGAGCTGTCATTCACAATGCTCACTGTCACTCACAATTCTGATAGCTCAGCAAGCCCTCAATCCCATAGGGTGGCAGAGCTGTCATTCACAGAATACATAGGACTGTCAGTGATGGAATTGTGAAATATGATAGAAATAGAATGAGATATTCATTGGATTCTGGAAATCTGATGAAAATTACCTAGGCTTTTCAGCTCCTCCAATATTGGCCCCATCCAGACACAGTCACTGGGAGCCATTCATAGTGTCTTTACAAATATCAACTTGGAGGTTGTATCATCTTACCATGTTCTCGTGACATTCTCCAGTTTCCTCCCACACTGTAAAATAGCATACTGATTGTAAAATTGTCAAAATGCCTCTTGCAAAAAATGAAAAAAATGAGATGAGAGACAGCCTGACAGCCCAAAAAAGTTCACTTAACATGAGTCTCAAAAGTTATTTCTACCGAGAATGCCTTAATTTTGCTATGACAGTGCAGAACTACCTTGTTAACATATTTCCAATGTGTTGTATTGGGCGATATGATACCATTAAATTGGCCATAATCACCTCAATTGACACTTTTGGACTTTTTTTTGGAAGGGGAAAAGGTGTGAGAAGCAAAAAAAGTTTTTAAGAAAAAATGGACAAATTGAAGAAGTCTATTTTGTAAACATTTGTTAACACTGATGCTAACCGGACATTGTGTATCTTAGTGTCAAGGAAAAGTTCCAGAAGTGTTCCAATATTGAAGGAGGACATTTTGAGCACCTAACAGTCTAAACATGACCAATCAGGCCTTTATACCTTCTCTTGATGTACCCTGTAATAGAACAGGCAAATATAAAACATTTATATATGCGTTAGTGTGCCTTAACCCAGACATCTTGAAATTGAAGTTTTAGCATACTTCTAAACAACAAAATAATGTCTGTTCTACTCCTAAATAAGGAGGCATTAAACTTTAAAATAAATTAGGGTAAAATCAGGAAGAAAAAAAGTTACTTCTCAGTCCTCAAAGTCTCAAGTTTTTGAAGTAATGCTTCACTGTAGAATCTAGTAGGACAAACAGGTCTATCTTCTGGAACCTGGTCTGAGGTGAGACATAGGGTAATTGTATCTTGACACCTGAATGAAAGACCCATCCATATACCTTCTGCTTTTGTATGCAATATAAGACAAAAGTGATTTATTATTGATATTGTTTTTTTATTTTAAAGATTAAGGGAACATGTGCTAATAGTATGTTGTTGTTTTATACTTTTTTGTTCTTTAATATTTTATTGTTATGATATTTAGAAAAAAAAGCCACTAATGAGCAAAACAAGGTCACAAGGTCACTGTGACATTTGTGGGATTTTTTAAAATGGTTGGACGATCACCTGCAACTTTTTTTTTACTATAGGGAAAAGATAATGAAGCAAAACAGGCATCTCAAAATTTAATTGCAACTCACAGGCAAATGTATGCTACTATATAGCACCAGCCCACAGCTGGTATTAAATAAGTCTAGAGCCTAGAGCTTTTTTTTGCATATTTCTCCTTTTGGATTCACTCCTGATTTAGATGCAGATTAAATAAAAATAGCAGATTAAAGAAGCCCACTATTCTACAGAATAATAGCATAACGTGAGCTCTAAGGCAAGTGCAAAAATAAGTGGTGAATAGTTAACATGAGTGGATTTGACAAAATTCAAAGTCACCAAATCATGCAGATTTTACTGTGAAGTTCGATTTGTGGCAAAGTTATTCTCCGTGAGTTGAATGTTCCCTATTAGGCTCTTGAGTCACTCCACACTCAGTATCATAGCAAACATAATATGTAAAAAATTTAAAATAAAAAATCTAATTACCAGCTCACCACTCACCTGTCACAGCACCCCCGCTGCCTCTAATGCCCACCCATCAAGTTCTCAGTGACTTTCGGCCACCACCTGACTTTGGAGGTCATGGCGCTTCAAGACTTCACAACGTTATGACACGTTGACACGTTGTGACTTCTGAAGCCTGGTTGCAACAAGAAAATCCTGCTCTAGAGTCAAGACACCAGTGCGCGAATACATAAAGAAGAGGCCCTGAGGACCAGCGGTGCTGAAGGCAGCGGTAGGAAAGGTGACCGGACAAGAGAATTTAGATTTTTAACCTTTTGCCGGCAAACTATAGTTCAGCAAAATGGCAGTCGCAGTGGGCAGTTTGGGAGGTCGGCTCACTTAGCTGCTCCTTGAGGTAGACACAGGCACACATTGGGGTTAAAGTCCCTGGGTATTTTATTGTATCATAAACCAAAAATCTGAACTGGTAACATTAAAACAGCCTTTCTGGCTCAAAAGAAAATAAATAGTGTATACACAGTCCTGCCCAGTACTTCTGGGACAATGCATATGGCAGCTCTCACAGGAGCTTCAGTATGGAGACTTCCTTACCTCCACACAACACAGAGTGAAAAAAAACTGGCTGAATATTTATTTCCCCAGCCACACCCTTGAGGTGGAGATATGGTGAGTAGGTGTCTCGCCAATCTCTTTACCTACTCACCTAAAAACCAGCCTATAACATTGCCGCTTAACTCCTTCAGCACATAGCATGCTGAAAAGAAACTTATGGGTTTCTAGATCACAGAGTAAAGCAATCTCTGTGACAAATATCTCCCCTCACATACAGTGCCAGTGACCCTGTCACAATAGCAGCTATTTTGATGAACTCGTGCAAAGCGAATTACAAAAAAATCCATGTTCTAAAGATTACTGATTTTAGTAAAATTCTAGTAGAATTCAATTCCCCTTGCATAAATGCACCCATCTCTAGTGTAAGGTCATGTGTTTCTCAGAGTACACTTTTCGTCTTATTAAAGATACTTATTCAATATCATTGTAAACTTTTGTAAATAAATCACATTCATAAAGAAAATGGACAAAATGATTTCTGCTAACTTACGCCTTTTTATAAATTTTATTTTTATACTGTTAAGTCATTTCTAAGGGGTAAACATTATGCTGATTTTGTTCCCTCCAGATGTTTGTCTAGTTACGATATGATATGATACGATACACTTTATTGATCCCAGGGGGAAATTACAGTATTACAGCAGCAATACAAACAGGAGTACATAAAATATTAGGACACAAATCTTGCACAGGTATACCAACATTACATAATAAATAAAAGTGGGTAGTTCAGGTGTATATAAGTCAATGTTAATTGACATTAGTACACCAGCTATCAGTCATTATTTTCTACCACCCTTAGGAAATTATTATACATCCCCATAGCAGTAGGTACAAACGATTTCCTGGATTTCTCCTTCTTGCACCTTAATAGGATTAGACGGCTGCTGAATGTGCTCTTCTGCGTCAAGAACAGCTCGTATAGGGCGTGTGTATTATTGTTCATTAGAGCCCTACACTTCTTCTGAATTCTATCCTCCTCTACCTCCTCAAAAGAGTCAATATGGAGGCCAACAGCTGCACTTGCCTTCTTGATAAGTTTGTTGAGCTTATTAGCGTCAGCTACTCGCACACTAATGCCCCAGCAAATGATAGCAAAAAAGATGGCGCTTGCCACAACGGACTGGTAGAACATCTCCAGCATTTTACTGCACACATTGAACGACCTGAGCTTCCACAGAAAGTACAGTCTGCTCATTCCCTTCTTGTAAACCTTTTCTGTATGACACTTCCAATCGAGTTTACTGTCAAGGTGAACCCCCAAATATTTGTAGCTCTCAACAATCTCAACCTCCTGGCCAGCAATGGTGATCGGTAAGTAATCCTCCTTTTTCCTTCTATAACTTCTATACCTCATATAGTTATGTTACTACATTATTATTTGCCAAATTTCTACAAAAAATTTGAATAGCAAGAACTGCAAAACCTTCATTTACCTAGAAAAGATGTAACGCTCTAAGGTCTTCTAGGACTGTATTCAACCTCTTTCAAGTTGTTTAACACATACACAGCCTTAGTATTATCACAGTGGCCTTAACATATATGTCTATGGGTTAAAGTATTATTAGCATGCTTTTCATTTCTTTTAAAGTGTAAACATCATCTAAAACTTATCCTTTTTTGGGGGCAGATGACTGCTGTGCCAGTGTTTATATACAGACGATGTACACACAAAAAGCCATGGCTTTTTGACAAACTGTGGTCTAAAAATTATCAATTTTTGGGAAACATCAACAGGCTTGTTGTGGGGAAAACAAAGAAGCTATAGCTTTTGAACAAGTCACCTAAAAATTATCCCTTTTATGGAAGCAACAATCGGTTTGAAGGAAGCATGGTGGCTTAGTGGTTAGCATTGTTGCCTTGCAGCATTGGGGTGCATCTCCCTGCTATTTTGTAGGCCACAAAGCTAAAGCGATTTGAGGCCAACAGAACGGGGAGTGGTAGTGCAGGAAGACTACGTCTCCCAGCTCTACCGCAGTGGTCAGTTGTATAGGTGTGCACAGCACAGCATAACAATACAGTTTAGGGTGATGATGATTGCTCCAAGTGGGGCCCGAAGTCTGCGGCCTCTGCCCCCTATGCGGCCCTCTGCCCTGAAGCTATGCTTCAGCCACTGCTGTTTTATAATCTGTAGTTAGCAGTTCTTGTTTAGTTCTTTTTAAGAAGACGGGAGTAGTGACTAAGAACAGTGACAAAAGTTAAAGGGAGCATGTCACCATGAAAATGCCATCCAATCTGCAGGAACTATGTTATAGAGCAGGAGGTGCATAGTAGAGTGATATTTAGCTTTGGGAGAAAAGATTTAGATGTGTTTTAATCATGTAAGTCTTTCCCCTTTCTGGGATTTTCGGTCCAGTGATCGGTCCTATCAGTGATTGACAGCTTATTTTCTATATGTGTGCTTACAAAGATCGCTGTCAATCAGTGACAGGTTGAGGCATCTTCATCTTTTTTGGGCCAACATTCCCGATTTGTGTAATGTGCGTCACACAATGCTTGCATTGACATCTGTGATCTCACACTATTATGAAGCATACGAGCCCCCTCCACCGTTGTGTCTGTCGCTCCAGAATTGATAGACCTTGGGATGAGCCGACTTGATGACTCCGATATTTTTCCTGGATGTCCGCCTTTTGGCTTCTGAATGGATAGACGGATTTCATTTTTTATTCTTCCAACTGTTATGGCACTCACATGATGCAATTTGGTAATTTTCTTGGCCAAGAGACCACTATCAATTAGCTGGATGATGTTTTTCATGTGAAAAGGTGGCTAGCAAAGAGTTTGTTGTGACTCTTTAATGCTGTGTTACTGTAAGGAGGTGGAATGTGTCAATGTGTAAATATGTGTGCTTTGTATATTGCTATGTAGGTATAGATGAGGGGGTTTAGTGACAGGTAGTCAGTGCATCCTAGGGGTCACTAGAGGAGGGCACTAGGAGGATAGTGTATATATTTATGGGTTAAGTGTAGTTTGCGAGGGATCACTAATGGAGGCATGTTAGAGATCCAGTTAGAAAGTTACAAAATTATGTCATGCAGTATTTGGGTTTGGCCACTAGATGGGGCAGAGAGAACATCCAGCCCAATAGGTACAATAGTTAGGGACTTGTTGCTAGGGAAGGATTGCCTCCAAGCGGGAATCTGTCGGGAAGGTTTCCTCGTAGCGGAGATCAGTCGGAGGTGAACCTTTCTGTACACCGGCCTCGCAGCCTCCCTTTTACATTACAGTGCCAGGAGGAGGAGTTGGTAGTGTAGATGTAAGGATGCGTGATCGGGCTGTTAGGTGTAAGGGGTTTGTTAGCAGGGTAGAGAAAGAAATAGTAGGCCTATCCAATAGCTGCAGTGTGGCTCATTCACTTACCCCTGGTTAGCCAAAGTAAAGTGGTGCACCTTAAAGGGATATGTTGCTTGGGAAATATTTGAGTTAGGGCTGATTAGTGTTAGCCACAGTACAGGCTATTTTATGGTACATTGTGCAAGCTTTCGCCAAGGTGATGGAAGCTGTAAAATTAACCTGTAAGAGGTCAATTTGAGGATGCGTTGTTAAGGGTGTCTAAGCATGATTGATGTGAAGCAAGCCAAAACCTGTAAGAAAAGGTCACAGAGGCTTAAATAGGTGCCAGTGGCTAGGAAGTAAAAGTAGGTATTCTGCAGACTGTTTCTAGTTTAACCCCTTCATCACCCAAATAAGTTTTCACCTTCATGACCAGGCCAAAATTTACAATTCTGACCAGTGTCAATTTATGTGGTAATAATTTTGGAAAGCTTCAACAAATTCCACTGATTCTGAGAATGATTTCTCGTGACATACAGTTGTGCTCAAAAGTTTACATACCCCAGCAGAATTTTTGCTTTCTTAGCCTTTTTTCAGAGAATATAAATGATAACACCAAACCTTTTCTCCACTCATGGTTAGTGGTTGGGTGAAGCCATTTATTGTCACACTACTGGTGATTTTGGACTGATAACATGCACAGAAGTTGAAACAAATGGGTTTGAATGGCTACTAAAGGTAACATCCTCAACTGTGACTAAAGGCACTGTCACACTTAGCGATCGCACCAGCGATCACGACAATGACACGACCTGGCGAGATCATTGGTGCGATCGCTATATGATCGCTAGTTAGCTTCCAAACACAAAGATCTCATCAGAGATCAGCGATCTGTATAATGACCTCTGCGGTCGTTGTGAAAACCTAGTCCCGCCTGCGACGCTGGTAAAGTCGTTCATGAAGGGTGTCACACTCAGCGATTCAGGCTCACCAGCGAGACACCAACGACCAAAAAACGGCTCAGAACGTTCATAAGCGATCAACGACATCGCAGTGGGGGCCACATTGCCACTCCATGTCACACACAGCGGCGTCACTAACGAGATCGTTACTGCGTCATAAAATCGCTGACGTTTTAGCGATCTCGCTTAGTGTGACAGTACCTTTATGACAATTGCCAGGAAAATTGTTTGGGATGCAAAGAAAAATACTCTGAAAACTGGCGGTGTGGCTGTTTCAAGATGCATAATAAGGAGGCACTTGAAGAAAAATGGGCTGCATAGTCGAGTCACCAGAAGAAAGCCATTACTGCGCAAATGCCACAAAGTATCTTGCCTATAATATGCAAAAAAGCACAAAGACAAGCATCAAAACTTCTGGAACAAGATAATTTGACGTGATGAGAACAAAATTGAACTTTTTGGCCACAACCATAAATGTTACATTTGGAGAGAGGTCAACAAGGCCTATGATGAAAGGAACACCATTCCTACTGTAAAGCACGGAGGTGGATCGCTAATGTTTTGGGGATCCCCCTATATGTGTACTCATTTTACAAACTACACTCCCCAATGAATTCATCTAGGGGTGCAGTGATCATGATCATATTGACACCATGGATGTGTCACAGAACTTTATACCATTAGGCAGTGAATACAAAATAATTACATTTTTACCACCAAAATTTTGTTTTAGCCTCAGATTTTACATTTTCACACAAGAAGTGGGTAAAAATGGTACCAAAAATTGTCCCAAAATATCTACTGAACGTGGCAATACCCCATATGTGGCTGTACAGTACTACTTAGCTATACGGAGAGACGAAGGGAGCGTTATTTGTCTCCTGGACAGCAGATTTTCCTAGAACAGTTTGCAGACTCCATAAACAGAGCCCCTAATTGCTAGAAGAGCAGAATCCCCCCTCAAGTGACCTCATTTTGGAAAGTATACCTCTTGGGGAATTTATTTACAGGTGTAGTGATGATTTTGACCCCATGGGTATTTTCCAGAATCAAGCAGTAGTGGATGTTGTCGAGTGAAAATTGCAAACTGCCGTTGTAGTGACCAGTACGCTGTAGTCACCAGTACATTGTAGTCACCAGTACGTTATACCCAACCCATGCTTCTGGAGGCACGCACCCGTAAGTTAGGCAGGCTATCATCGCTTCAGAAATGCCAAACGTGGACGCAATATGAGAAGGGAGGGGCATTGGGATTTAGGAGCGCAGAATTTGCTGAATTTCTCCTGGTGGGTGAGGAGCCATTTCGCTTTTCCAGAGCCTTTGTGCTACCAGTAACGTGGACGCCCCCTATATTTCCGTTAACAGATGACAGATCTGATTAGGGGCTTGCTTTTTTTGTGGATTGAGTCAAAACTTTTATTGGGAACATTTTACATAATGTTAGGGATCACATTTATGAGCACTTACTTTGGGGTTTCCATCTAAATCTCTGAGTGACATGATTCAGATGAAACCCCAAGGGATCCATTCACTATAGCGAGGCAGCAGAATTACGCTGGACTCCGTCTGGCCTCTGTTCAGCGGTGTCCTTTTCAGAGGTGCACAAAACTGTGGCCGACAGCACTTTTATGCAATCCTAAAAAGACGGACACCCTGGATCACAGGTCATATGGGGTCCACAGTGCCTCCATCTGCCTCATTATAG
>VIAB01023429.1:2509-16242 GCA_009801035.1 Oophaga pumilio | reverse complement strand
TCGAAAAATACCGTTAACGGTAAGTAACTTAGACTTTTTGTTCCGTCTCCCGAAAATCGGAATAGTAAGCGATCAAAAAATGTCATGTGCCCAAAAGTGTACCAATAAAAACATGTCGTCCGAAATATGGAAAAATTATAGCTCTCAAAATATGGTGATGCAAAAACTAGTTTTCGCAATAAAAAGCGTCTTTTAGTGTGTGACAGTAGCCAAGCATAAAAAAACCCATATAAATCTGGTATCGCTGTAATCACATCGACGCGAAGAATAAAGTCGCCTTATCACTTATACCGCATGAGGAACAGCGAAAAAAATTAATAAAACCAATTCTTCACATGCTGTTGATTTATTTATTTTTTTTTTTCATTCTGCCTCCTAAAGATTGCAGTAAGGCTCAGTGCACATTTACGCTGAGCGCTTACATCGGGGTTTCCATGTAAATCTCTGAAATACTTGATTCAGATGGAACCCCGGCGGAAGATTCCCTATAATGAGGCAGATGGAGGCACTGTGGACCCCATAGGACCTGTGATCCGGCGATGTCCCTCTTTTTAGGATTGCATAAAAGTGCAGTTGGCCACAGTTTTGTGAACTTCTGAAAAGGACACTGCTGAACAGAGGACAGACGGAGTCAAGAGTAACTCTGCAGCCTCATTATAGTGAATGGATCCCTCGGGGGTTTTATCTGAATCATGTCACTCAGAGATTTAGATGGAGACCCCGATGTTAACCGCTCAGCGTAGAGCACAGGATAAATGTGATCATAAATGTTATGTAAAATGTTCCCAATAAAAGCTTCAACTCAATCTATAAAAAAGCAAGCCCTCACTCAGGTCTGTCATCTGTTAACAGAAATATTGGGGGCTTCCACGTTACTGGTAGCACAAAGGCTCTGGATAAGCGAAATGGCTCTCACTTGCCAAAAGAAATTCAGCAAATTCTCCGCATCCAAATACCCCCCTCACTTCTGGGCCCCAGTGTGCCTAAACCACATTTAGCGCCCCCATGTTTGGCATTTCTGTAGTGATGGAAGCCTGCCTAAATTACAGGTGCATGTCTCCAGAAGCATGGGCTGGGCATAATCTACTGGTGACTACAACGGCAGTTTGCAATTTTCACTCAGCAACATCCACTGCTGCCTGTTTCTGGAAACACCAATGGAGTCAAAATCGTCACTACATATGTAGAAGAATTCCCAAAGGGTTAGAGTTTTCTAAATTGGGGTCACTTGAGGGGGATTCTGGTTTTCTAGCACTTGGGGGCTCTTTATATGGAATCCACAAACTATTCTAGGAAAATCCGAGGCCCAGGAAGCAAATAGCACTCCGTCCCTCCCAAGTCTGTCCGTATGGCTAAGCAGTACTGTGCAGCCACATATGGGGTATTGCCATGTTCAGTAGAAGTTGTGGGACAAATTTTGGTGCCATTTTTACCCATTTCCCAGTATGAAACTGTAAAACTTGGGGCTAACAAACAATCTTGGTGGTAAAAATGTAAAATATTTTTTCATCACTGCCCAATGGAATAAAAGTTTGTGACACACCTGTGGTATCAATATAATTACTGCACCCCTAGATGCATTGAGAGGTTTAGTTTGTAAAATGGGGTCACTTATGGGGAGTTCTGCTGTATTGGCACCTCAGGGGCTCTGCCAATGTAACATGGCACCCTCAAACAAGTGCAGCAAAATCTGCACTGTAATATGGCGTTTCTTCCTTTCTGAGCTTTGCACTGTGCCTCAAAAGTAGCTTTTGACGACATATGGGCCATCAGTGAACTCAGGAAAAGTTGCACAATAAATTTTGGGGTCCATTTTCTCCTACCCTTGTGACAATATCAAAAATCTGGAGCTTAAAGAGATTTTTTGCGGGAATTTTTTTTAAATTTATTTTTATTTTCACGGCTTAACGTTATAAACTTGTGTGAAGCACCTGGGGGTGCAAGGTTTTCAATACACATCTAGACAAGTTCCCAAAGCGGTCTAGTTTACAAAATAGTGTCACTTGTGGGGGTATCCACTGTTTAGGCACATCAGGGGCTCTCCAAACATGACTTGGTGTCCGCTAATTATTCCAGCAAATTTTACATTCAAAAAGTGAACTGGCGCTCCTTCACTTCTGAGCTCTGTTGTGCGCCCAAACAGTATAATTCCCACACATATGGGGTATCTGCATGCTCAGAAGAAATTGCACAACAAATTGTATGGAGCAATTTTTCTTGTTGCCCTTATGAAAATGCAAAATTTGGAGCTAAAAAAGATTGATCTGGGGAAAAATGTGCTTTTTTTATTTTTACGGCTTAACGTTATAAATTTCTGTAAAGCACCTGTGGGTTCAAGTTGCTTAATACACATTTGAATAAGTTCCCTAAGGGGTCTAGTTTCCAAAATGGGGTCACTTGTGGGGGTTTCTACTGTTTAGGCACATCAGGCGCTCTCTAAACATGACATGGTGTCCTCTAATTTGCCAGCAAATTTACATTCAAAAAGTGAACTGGCGCTCCTTCCCTTCCAAGCTCGGCAGTGTGCTCAAACAGTAGATTTCCCCCACATATGGGGTGTTGGCATGCTCAGGAGAAATTGCACAACAAATTATATGGTCTGTTTTCTCCTGTTACCCTTGCGAAAGTAAAAAAAAAAAAAATCGAAAGGAAAATTTTTGTGAAAGAAAAGTGTTTATTTTTTTTCCTTCCACATTACAAAAATTCCTGTGAAGCACCTGAAGGGTTAATAAACTTCATGAATGTGGTTTTGAGTACCTTTAGAGGTGCAGTTTTTAGAATGGTGTCACTTTTGGGTATTTTCTGTCATATAGGCTCCTCAAAGTCACTTCAAATGTGATGTGGGCCTTAAAAAAATGATTTTGCAAATTTTGTTGTAAAAATGAGAAATCGCTGGTCAACTTTTAACCTTTATAACTTCCTAGCAAAAAAAAAGTTGTTTCAAAAATTGTGCTGATGTAAAGTAGACATGTGGGAATTGTTGCTTATTCACTATTTTGTGCGATATGTATAACTGATTTAAAGGCATACAATATAAAAGTTTGAAAATTGAAACATTTTTTAAATTTTCACCAAATTCCTGTTTTTTTTTCACAAACGCAAGTCATGTCAAATAAATTTTTACCGCTGTCATGAAGTACAATATGTCATGAGAAAACTGTCTCACACTCGGTGGGATCTGTTGAAGTGTTCCAGAGTTATGACTTCATAAAGTGACAGTGGTCAGAATTGTAAAAATTCCCAGTCAGGAAGGTGAAGACAGGCTTCCGGACAAAGGGGTTAAACTGAATCTGTCACCACCAGGTTGTTAGCACTTAATTAATCAATGTGTTACTAATTGGGATTTGTTTTGCTTTTCTATACAATCAGTGTTTTATAAGCAGAAGATTATCATTAGAGGACACCTGGCCTCCTGTATACAATCCTGCCCCCCTGCACTAATAAGCCGCTCTGTCACTATACAATATACACAGAAAGCTATGGAGACAGTGTTTGCATGTTTGTCACACTTAAATGTTTCAGATCACCAAACAAATTTAAATATTAGACAATGATAACACAAGTAAACACAAAATGCAGTTTTTAAAGGAAGGTCTTTATTAAGGGGAAAAAAATCCAAACCTACATAAAGTTATTGTGGTTTATCACATCTTTGGGAAGCAGAGTTCAAATTCCTTAATTACACCCAGGTCTGATTACTGGCACACCTGTTCTCAATCAAGAAATCACTTAAATAGGTCCTGCCTGACAAAGTGAAATGGTCCAAAAGATACTCAAAAGCTAGATATCATGCTTCTATCCAAAGAAATTCTGGAACAAATGAGAAACAAAGTGGTTGAGATCTGTCAGTGTGGAAAAGGTTATAAAGCCATTTCTAAAGCTTTGGGACTCCAGCAAACCACAGTGAGAACCATTATCTACAAATGGCGAAAACATGGAACAGTGGTGAGCCTTCCCAAGAGTGGCTGGCCGCTCAAAAGTACCCCAAGAGCACAGCAACTACTCATCCAAGAGGTCACAGAAGACCCCACAACAACATCCAAAGAACTGCATGCCTCACTCAGTTAAGGTCTGTTTTCATGGCTCCACCGTAAGAAAGACTGAACAAAAATGGCCTGCATGGCAGAGTTCTAAGACGAAAACCACTGTTGAGCAAGAAGAACATAAAAGCTCATCTCATTTTTGCCAGAAAATATCTTGATGAGCCCAAAGACTTTTTGGAGAATATTCTGTGGATTGACGAGAGAAAAGTTGATCTTTTGGGAAGGTGTATGTCCAATTTTAATCTGGCTTTGAAGTAACACAGCATTTCAGAAAAGGAACATCATACCAACCCTAAAATGTGGTGGTAGTTTGATGGTCTGGGGCCGATTTTTTTCTTTTTCAGAACCTGGAAAACTTGCTGTGGTAAATGGAACCATGAAGCCTGTCTATCAAAAAATCCTGAAAGGAGAATGAAGAAGAAGCGCATTTGAGTTATGCAGCTAAGACTAAGATCCAAAACACACCAGCAAGTCCACCTCTGACTTGCTTAAGAAAAACTAATCTAAGACTTTGGAGTGGCCTAGTCTAAGTCCTAACCTTTAAGCTATGTGCACACGTAGGAGAATTGCTGTGGAAATTTCCGTGGCAATCCCCACCTCCCTGCCTCGTGAAATACGCATTTTTATTGGTATGCGTATTCCCGCCAGAAACTAGCGTTTTGCAAGCGTAATTAGCTTGCAGAATGCTAGCGTTTTCCAAGCGATATGTAGCATCGCTTGGAAAACTGATTGACAGGTTGGTCACGCGAGTCAAACATAGTGTTTGTCAAGTGTGAGCAACTTTTTGCTATCGATGCCGCCTATGCCTCATCAATAGTAAAAAGATCTAATGTTAAAAAAAAAAAAAATCGTGATATTCTCACCTTCCGGCGGCCCCCGCAGCCTTCCCGCCTCTCGGCGACACTCCTGGCCAATCGCGTTCCCAGGGAAGCTTAGTGACAATGACCCCAGATGACGTAGCATCATGCGAGACCGCTACGTCATCTGGGGTCATTGTCGCTAAGGACGCCTGGGAACGGGATTGGCCGGGAGCGTTGCTGAGAGGCGGGAAGGTGAGAATATCTTTTTTTTATTTTATTTTAATTATTGTTTTACCAGGGATATGGTACCCGGGGCCGGGAGGAGAGTCTCCTCTCCTCCAGACCCTGGGTACCATCCGCACATGAAGTGCTCACTTTGCGCATGGTGGGCATTTCACGGAAAAAAACGCAGCATGTGCACAAAAATTGCAGAATGCATTCTACTAATAGGATGCTTAATGCATGCGTTTTTTCAGCTTTTTTGCAGTGGAAAACTGCCGCAAAAACTCAAAAAATCCGCAACGTGTGCACATAGCCTAAATCCGATTACAATCTTGTGGCATGACCTTAAAAAGTCAGTTCATGTTCGAAAACCCCTGCAATATGGCTGAATTGCAACAATTCTGCAAAGATGAGTGGCCAAAATTCCTCAAGAGTGTTGTAAAAGACTCACTGCCAGTTATTGGTTTGGATTTCTTTTTCCCTTAATAATAAAGACCTTCATTTAAAAACTGCATTTTGTGTTAACTTTATCAAATATTTAAAATGTTTGGTGATCTGAAACATTTAAGTGTGACAAACGTGGAAAAGAATCCGAAATCAAGAAGGGGCAAACACTTTTTCACACAACTATACAAAGATCAACATCTCAGCTCTGCTATATCTGCAGCAGAGAAAACTGATTCTTTCATAACTGTTGCACCCAGTAAACTAAGTGATACATCGTTAGAATCGGGGTCTCTGTCCCAACTACCTCATACTGCTGTCAGATTACATAGAAAATACCTGCTGATGGATTTCCCCTTAATCCATATACGGTACTTGATACTCATCTTGGTAAGTGCATCTTGGTAAGTGCAGGTATACGTGGAGCAGCAATGAGTGCAGTTCCAGCAGGATATACTGGACTTTGCACTATATCTAGGACAATATAATGAGAACACAATTGGACTGTTCTGTAAAAATAATTTACAATAATGGTTTCATATTTACAATTACAATCACTAAATTATTTATGTAGGTCCAGTTCAAAATATCATAGCTCTGGTCACAAAAGAAATAAGTATTTGCTTGAAGGGGATTACCAGCCCCCCTCCACCACTTCAAAAAAGGGCAGGCAGTGATACCTTTTTTTTTTTTTTTTCTCCAGGTTCGATTACACTGGATGTGGAAGCTCTGAGGGCAATATGAAGGAGTGCACTATTGGAAAATGGAAGAAAGATGTACTTTCAATTTTGGATGATGTGTCTGAAGGCCCCCAGGTTAGTTTGCCATGGCTTTTGCTTAAAGAGGTTGTCCACTACTTCTTCACTGATGACCTATCCTTAGGATAGGTCATCAATGTCTGATTGGCTGGGGTTTGCCGATCAGCTGCTATAGGTGTCAGCGACCGCCACCAGCACTCGCTTGCGGCGGCCACTATCAGAAGACGGCGAGCTTCGCAAGAGGGTACTTCCGGCTGGATAGCTCAGCAATGGAAAAGTAGTGGACAATCTCTTTTTAAGACATTTCTTTTCTGATTACTAGTTGTGAAGAAAAAGATGTGTATACTCTGACTTCTCACCCATGAAATTAAACCACACATACACACGGCAAGCGATTTCCTAGAGCGAGGGCCAATCAATGGAAACTGAGAAGGACACGTATTTTTAAAACAAAGTTGTAGTACAAAAGAGAGATTTCACTGTGTATATAACAAGTGGGAGCGATTTTCCGTTAACATTGAACTATTTGAATCATACAAACTTTTAGGAAAGATAAGGTATGGATATTAGCTCATACGGTAGCTGGTCTACTTTGCGTGGGATTTCAGAACGTAATAGTTTAATCTATATTACTGGGTATAACAACCTTTATTAAAAGTTTGAGGCACAGTAGACCAGCTTATCTCCTTCATAGAAAGTCGAGGCTGCCTGCCTTTATGGAACAATGTATGCCAACCACTGTCAGACTACTCGGTTGATGTGGGCCAAACCGCTCAAAACAAGTGATGTGAACATGTGTTCAGCAATTCAATGTGAACTTTGCTTTACTTTCAGTTACTCTCTTTTTGATTTATTTTTTTCTGTGTTCTATCAGATACTAGTCGGATCAAGCATGGGAGGGTGGCTTATGCTACTTGCTGCGCTTGCCCGGCCCGAGAAGATTGCAGCTCTTGTTGGTGTTGCCCCTGCAGCAGACCACTTTGTTACAGCATTTAACCAACTTCCATTAGAGGTATATCATTTGGACTTGTCATGTTTATAGAAACTTATTTTTGTGACCTTTTGTTGCAATGGAAATCGTGAGAAAATACAAGTAGATACATTTCAAATATTTGCACATGTTGTAATTTGTGCTTTTTTAAATATAACTGGCAGCTGATATTACATGTGATTATCAGAACCTATGAATGAAAAATATGGCACCATGTTACCAACGCAGAGCAAAGTCTAAAAGCAGATGAAGTGTTTGTAATGAGATTATAATAGTTTAATGAATTTATCTTTTGAATTTCCAGGAAAAGAAAGCGGCTGAAGATATGGGTGAATGGAAACTTCCCTCAAAATACAGTGAAGAGGGCTTTTATACCATACCTTGCTCCTTTATCAAAGAAGCTGAAAATCACTGCTTGTTAAATAGCCCTATACCCATAACGTCTCCTGTCCGACTCATTCATGGCATGAAAGATGAGGATGTTCCATGGCATGTATCGATGCAGATCGCTGACCGTGTACTCAGTACCGACGTAGACGTCATTCTCCGCAAACACGGCCTACATCGGATGAGTGAAAAAGATGACCTCAAACTTCTTGTATACACAATTGATGATTTAATTGATAAACTTACTACTTTGGGATGACTTCCCATAATCTGCACAGTAACATACAGCTTTACTTATCTGTGATGCTCCTTTTGAGCTTTACACAATAGATGTTTGCACAAATATTAACTGCTAATAACGGTGGATAACAAACCTCTTTTTATACTATTTCTCATAAGTATTCCTCATGTTGTTTTATACTACCCAAATATGCCCTTTTCTACTTCCCTTGGTAAATGTGAATAACTTCCTCAAACTGTACAGAACTGAAAGAAATCACTTTCCTAGTGAGAACACTATGGTTTGTAATGTTTACAGAGAAATAAACTATACATATAAACCATACCTTCTGCCTGTAGAAATAAGTACACCAATGCCACCTGGAAGGGACTGCACTGGTACATGCACAAGTATTGAAACCATACTGCATGGTGCCTGGAAATCCATTTAGGTCACCAAGTAGCCAGATTTGTGGTTGGATGCACGCACAATGTTTTTTTGCCAATACCTTATTGTAGTATTTTAAGTTTTATTACTGAATTTTACATTTTTAACTATGTACCGGTGACTTCACATCCTGATAAATAATTTGTGTGAGAACTTCTCGTACACATGACTGATTTTTCATCCATAAGGTCGGGGTGCCATTAGTGTATAGCATCCAGTGATTCTCATGTGAGACCATCAGATGCGATATGCTAATGACCCTCGGCTCCTGCTCTGCTGCAAGAGAAAAGAAGATATGGAGTAGCAGAAAACCACCAATAAATTTAAAAAAAAAACAACTTTTATTGAAGCTATGCATATAAAATAATTACCATCAATATATAAATGTTTCATATAATGAAATCCAGCATGTAAGACAACACACAATGTGCCATGCACCTATGTAATAAAGTTGAGTACCATATGTAGTAAATGGTACGATAACCTCTTGTCTCACTTTAGACTTATGGCTATCTATGGTATTGCCTACCCATAATGAGGGGGGATCAATTTTGTCCCGCCAGTACTGTCCCGACACATGTTTCACGTGTAGCTTTCTCAAGGGGAGGTGTCAGAGCTCCTGTGTACAATGTCACTGGTGATCACTGTATTATTTGTACACTGACACTATATGCAGAGCTCCTGTGTATAATGTCTCTGGTGATCATTGTATTACCTGTACACTTCCACTATATACAGAACTCCTGTGTATAATGTCACTGGTAACTACTGTATTACCGGTACACTTACACTATATGCAGAGCTCCTGTGTATAATGTCACTGGTGATCACTGTATTACCTATACACTATATACAGAGCTCCTGTGTGTATTGTCACTGGTGATCCCTGTATTATCTGTACACTCACACTATTAACAGAGCTCCTGTGTATAATATCACCGGCTTGGTCATTTAAAAAAAAAAATGTGACACATTCCCTTAAAGAAAAATGAAAATATATCTTAAAAAAAGTATTGGATATTTTAAGAAATGTTTAATAGGTTAGAGTAGGGCCTAGCCAAAAGAGTCTACCTTGTTGTGGTAGCAGCTTAAAAAAAATCTTTTGGCCAAAAAAAACCTGATGGCTATGTACATACAGTATGTGATCTGGTGGTCGAAAGGAACTGTTAATGTGTGACTGGTGAGGACGGGATGCAGGAGTGGAGTTTTTCCAAGGGAGTGCGTTAGGACTGTGAAACGTTCGAAAGGTGGAGGCGGAACTGGGGTGGAGTCTCCAAGAAGTATGGTCCTCTGAAATTCCTAGTGACAGCACTTGTTGTAGACTATGCTAACTGGTACCCGGAGGTAGAGACTAAATCAGGCCGATAAGGTGGCAGATGCTCTTTTGGCCATATTTTCTTGGGTAAAATTTTACAGGTCAGGTGACTTAGTTCATGTCTTGTTTAAAGCAATCCCTCTGTAAGAAAATGCAGGTGCAGCACCTGGTATCAAGTTTGTATCACTTACAGACCAATGGTTTGTGTGAACACTTCAATGGTACCCTTAAGCTTATGTTTATGATGCTGGTTATGTCCCATGCCCACTTGCTGTTTGCGTACAGAGAGGTACCACAGGCCTCAACGGGGTCTTCCCCCTTTGAGCTCCTGTAAGGCAGACGAATCCAGGGTCCCCTTGGACTGGTAAGGGAATCCTGGGAATGGGAATTGAACACCCCCGAAGTGTATGTCATAGAGTATGTCAATGCGACTCTGTCACAAAATGCAGACAATGACAGAGCTTGTGCATGAGAATGTGATGCAGGCTGAGGCTAGCCAGAAGCTGTGGTATGACTGAAACGCCCAGGAGCAGGTGTACGAAGTGGGTCAGAAGATGTTGGTGCTAGTCCTAGTGACCCAAAACAAGCTTCAGGTGGCTTTGGAAGGTTCATACCTTGTTCCTCAGCAACGCAAATTACGTGGTCACCATTAACCACATCAGGAAGAGACAGAAGGTCTTCCATGTCAACATGATGAAAGTTTATCATGACAGGAAGGCCTGCGCCCTTCCTGTGTGTAGCCTTTCTGATTAAGATGAGACTAAAGTCCTGGTGGATTTTCTTGCCACAGTCCGTGATGGAAGATTTCTTGAGGATGCGAAATTCAACCCGCATCAAACCATGGACGAGCAAGGTATTCTGGCCCTACCTAACCATCTTCATTGGTGTTCCAGGGAAAATGCAGCTAGCCATCCACCAGGATGTCACCCTGCTGTCTGCCATCGTGCATACCGTGTCTTCCTAGAGGTGCAAAAGGATATTAAAATGGCGATAGATGAAATGTTATGATTGGGGATGATCCAACAGTGCATAGGCCTTGCCTGTAGTTCTGGTCCCAAAAAAAGACCAGACATCCCGATTCTGTCTGGACTACAGGGGGCTAAATTACATCACAGCCCCCCGATTCCACGCATCGATGATCTGCTGGATCACTTTTCCGGTGCCCAGGTACTTGACTTTCATGGACTTGGGTAGGGGTTATTGGCAGATTCCTATGTCCAAGCAGACATAGGAGAGGTCCGCCTTCCTTTCCCCATTTAGACTGTACGAAACCCTCGTCATGCCCTTTGCCATGAGATATTCTTCCTCCACTTTTCAGCGATTGGTCAACTAGCTGTTCGAGGGACTAGATGGGTTTGCTGCTGCTCATCTGGACTGTGTTGCCATCTTCAGCCCCACCTGGGCGGAACACCTGGGTCACCTGGAGCAGGTGCTCAGTCAGTTCCAGGGCGCTGGTTTGACTATGAAGCCAGGAAAATGTTAAATAGGCATGACAGAGGTGCAGTACCTCAGTAACCAAGTGGCTGGCGGAAGCCAGAGCCCGGAAAGATCAATGCTATTGCCTCCTGGCATACCCCCAAGAATAAGTATAAGAACGCTAACCAGCTCACCGGTTTGTAGAAGCACGGATCCTCCGCTTGATCAAACGTGAAGATACATAAGAAAATGAAGGAAAAAAGGATCCAGCTTCAATAAAATCTTCATCTTTATTGATTCATAAAAACATGAATAATGGCATGCTCCTGGACAAGCTCAGGACAAGGCTACGCGTTTCGATCACAGGGATCTTTATCAAGCTGCGAATCAATAAAGATGAAGATTTTATTGAAGCTGGATCCCTTTTTCCTTCATTTTCTTATATACCCCCAAGAAGCAGGTGATTTCTGTTGTGAATGTATTAGAAATGAATTCTGAGCAGAAGCTCCCTCTGGTGGTTACAAACAGTACTGAACCATTCAATGAAGATTGGCAATCAGGAGTTACAGACTGGTCTTATATAAGGGAGGTTCCCTCCCATCATGGTTGGCGGTGATCAATTGTTCTTGTCTCAACTGTGGTTCCTGGTTCACTTGGAAGCTTGCTGAGTCTTGCCTCTTCTCCTGCTCTCAGATAAGATATTTTCTGTTTTTATTTTTGTGCTTGCTTTTTGCATTGTTTCCTGCACTTTTGTGGAGGTCAGCCAGGTCCCCTCCGGGGGCTTATGCTCCTCTCAGTTTGTCTGAGCCACTGTTGTTTGTTCATTTGCCTTTTCCAGTTTTTTCAGTGGCTGCGGCTTAGTTTTGTTACACCAGAGAACTGATTTAGGTGGTAGAGGTCGTGTGATCTCAGGTGTTTTTGCAATTAGTAGAGTTGGTATTTTTTAGGGTTTTTTGGATTGCAGTAAGTGTCCTTCCTATCCTTTTCTGTCTAGGAAGATTGGGCCCCAATGTTTGCTCATACTATTTTCTGTCTGTGTCTGTATTTCCTCTTGTCTAACCGCCATTACATGTTTGGGGGCTTCCTATGTTCTTTGGGGATCTGCTCTGGGGCAGATAGCTTTCCTCTTTCTATCTTTACGTGTAGTTAACCTCTCAGGCTGTGATGAGGCGTCTAGGACCAACGTAGGAACGCTCCACGGCTGCCTTTAGTTGTGGTGGTTAGTCAGGGTACTGCAATCCAGTAGATTCCAACCTCTCTGGTGTATTGCCGTTTTTGCTTGCTCTCCTCAGCTACCAAATCATAACAGATTTCCTTCTTGTGTATGTCAGAGTACCATAGGAAATTTATCTCCAATTATAGTGCCCTTGCCAAGCCTCTGACGGACCTCACCAAAAAGAAGCTGCCACAAACAGTCTACTGAACAGCTGACTGTGAGCGGGCATTCACAGCGCTAAAAGCTGCCCTTGAAATTTCCCCAGTTTTACAAGCCCTGGACTTCACCCGGTGGTTTGTAGTTCAAGCAAATGTTAGTGCATTTGGCCTAGGTGACGTCCGAGCCAGGGAAACGGGGAGGGGTAAGAGCATCCGGTGTTGTTCCTCAGCTGCAAGCTCTTACCACAGTAAGTGACCTACGCCATTGTGGAGAAGGAGTGTCTCGCCATAGTTTGAGCCCTGCGGAAGCTGCAGCCCTACCTATATGGGTGCTACTTCACCATAGTGACTGACCACATCCTTTTCAGCTTGCTGCATCAAGTGACCGTCTACAAAAATAAACTACTGCGGTGGAGCTTGTGATTTTTCTATTCAGCACAAGGAGGGTAACGAACATGGGGATTGGAGGCAGCAGAGTGTTGTTCTCTGACATTGGTGTTATCCTTGACAAATTAGTGGCAGCGGCGAGATCTGCATTATCTCTCCGGTGTTCTCCTTGACAAGAATGAAAAAATATTTCCTGATGAAGTGAATTGCTAAGTTGCAAAGGTTTTTTGTGACGCATTATACTTCTTATTAGTCAATACAATTTGTTTATTAATAAATATATCAGGAATTTTAAGAAAATGTAGAAAAATGTGCTAATTTTTATGCCCTCAGAAGATACGGTAATCATATCCCACAAAATAACAAAAAAAAAAAAAATTTCTTACATGCATAATACACAACTGCATCATTGTTGCCCTTTTATTTTGTCAGGATGTTAGAAGGGTTAAAAGTTTGGCAGCAACTATTAGTTTTATAACAAAATGTAGAGAATCTATTTTTATTTTACTAACCTATTCAATTTTGAAGTGACTTTGAGCGGGCTATATGTCGGCAAAAATGAATGAATTCTATTTTAAAAACGTCACCTTTTAAAGTGTACAAAAACGCATTCATGACGTTTTTAAACCCTTCAGGTGCTTCACAGCAATTAACCCCTTTCCGACATCTGACGTACTATCCCGTCCATGTGCCCTGGGCCTGTCTGCCCACGGACCGGATAGTACATCATGGATGATCAGCCACGCTCACGGGGGGAGCGCAGCTAATCGCGGCCGGGTGTCAGCTGATTCTCACAGCTGACACCCGGCACTAATTCCCAGGAGCGGTCACAGACAGGTGACAGGGGTCCTGATCACTGCCATGGAGACCCGATGACGACATCCGGGTCTCCGGAGCTGAGAAACTTCCTGTCATGCGCAGTGCATGTC
>VIAB01023428.1:33056-43888 GCA_009801035.1 Oophaga pumilio | reverse complement strand
TTTGTGTCATTCTCAAAACTTTTGGCCATGACTGTACATCGGAGGGGAGGAAATTATATACATCAAATGTCAAGAGCGGAAAGTAAATGGATATTCACATGAAACACATTGATACCCGCAGGTCTTTATAGCCAAATAGAACAATTTGCTTTTTAGAAAATGATTAATTAACATTTGGACCAATGTGCTGTAGTACTTGCCTATAAAAGACCTGCTGTCCGCCATTTAGTGAAATCCCTGTTGAAGGAGGACGGTACCTCAGAAATGTGTCGGATAATCAGCACTCTTCTTTTTGCTTTGTAGAGAGCCCGTAGCCAGTGACGTCACAGGTGCAAAGGGCAGCAGTTTTCATTTTCAGACAAGTGTCTGATAGTGATGAGCGAACATGCTTGGATAAGGTGTTATCTGAGCATGCTCGGGTGCTAACCAAGTGTCTTCGGTGTGCTCAAAAAAATGCTCGAGACGCCGCGGCTGTTCGACAGTCGCAACACATGCAGGGATTTCCTGTTTATTAGGCAATGCCTGCATGTGTTGCGGCAGTCAGACATCTGCCGGGACTCGAACATACAATTCGAGCACACCGAAGACTCTCGGTTAGCACCCGAGCATGATCAGATGACACCTTATCTCAGCACGTTCGCTCATAACTAATGCCTGAGCTAGCGTGACCGGCCAGAACGCTGCCCACACTGTTTATTCAACACAACACAGATCAAAAATGAAAGATCCACTGCATTGTCATCCAGCATATCGTAGACCACGTCATCACAGAAGACTCCTAATGCCATCGATATAGAAACAACTCATACTGACAGGTAAGGCTTATTAGTCGATTGATATTTATTACAGGTGCATTTTAGTCCATGTCATGATTTTTTTCAGTGAATACAGTTCATTACGCACATGGGCACGGTAGTGTATCAGTACATGCAGCTTTAAGCATCGACACTAAGTGGCAGCGCTGGTGCACACTTATACTTATGCAAACCTTGTTAAAAGGACAGTAAAAGGAGCAATCATTGCCAATTTGAGGATGTTCTTGTAAGTTATAAGTATGCATTCACACTCGCTTACATCTGTTTCCTACTTTACCTATATGTTAGCAAGAAGTAGAGGGCAAAAGAATGAACTTTTCAGCAGCATTAAACTACACAGCATAGAAACTGTGTTAAAAGACATTTTTTTGAAGATTATTTGGAAAATTACTTTATTTTTGATGCATTAACCCCTTTCCATCATGTGGCGTAATAGTACGCCCATCTCTGACTCCCCCTATTTGGTGCGGGCTCCGGCTTTTCGGGCACATGACAACTGATCTATACAGCTGACATGTGCCAACAACGGCTGCGGGTGGAATCGCGATCCACCCGCGGCTGTTAACTAGTTAGCGTCTTGCTAATCCCGCAAAACGGTGACCCCATCACATGATTGCGGGTCACCGATGGGTCGGCATGACAACCAGAGGTCTGCAGCAGACCTATTTGGTTGTCATTGCCAGATTGCTATAAGCGTCGCCCCGTGGTCGGCAGTCATAGCAAGCGAACATTTCTGCTACACACAGGCGATCAGCTCATCGCTTGTGTGTAGCAGAGGAGGTCAAAGTACTGCAGCTTCTAGTCTCCCTTGGAGACTATTGAAGCAAGCAAAAAGTAAAAAAAGTTTTAAAAATATAAAAAAATAAAAAAAATATTAAGGTTCAAATCACCCTACTTTCGCCCCATTCAAAATAAAATAATAAAAAAATCAAATATACACATATTTGGCATTGTCGGGTTCAGAATCACTCGATCTATCAATATGAAAAAATTAACCTGATCGCTAAATGGCATAACGAGAAAAAAATTCAAAACTCCAAGAAAATACAATAATGGGTGATCAAAAGATCTTATCTACACAAAAATAGGATCCATAAAAATGTCAGCTTGGCGTGCAAAAAAATAAGCCCTCACCCAGCCCCAGATCATAAAAAATGGAGACGCTGCAGGTCTCGAAAATGGCGCAATTTTTTCTTTTTTTTTTCAAATTTTTTCTTTTCACCTCTTAAATAAAAAAGAACCTAGACATTTTTGGTGTCTATGAACTCACAATGACCAGAAGAATCAAAATCGCACATTAGTTTTAGCATTTAGTGAATACTGTAAAAAAAACAGCAAAAAACTGTGGAATTGCACTTTTATTTGCAATTTTACGGCACTTGGATTTTTTTCCGGTTTTCCAGTACATGATTTCTTAAAGCCAATGTCGTTGTTCAAAAGTACAACTTGTCCTGCATAAAACAGGCCCTCACATGGCCATATTGACAGAAAAAAAAAAGTTATGGCTCTGGGAAGAAGGGGAGCAAAAAGACGGAATTTCAAAAACTAAAATACCCCTGGTCGTTAAGCGGTTAAAGCAATAATAGCATTTAAAAGGATCTCCCCCTACTTTAAACATGATGCCCCCTTTGGATGTTGATGCCCCGACCCTGGTGGGGGGCACAGTAGCAAGTGCAGAGAGAAGTGACACCTGTCTTGGAGATAAGTATGGGATGTATATAATATTTTTTTATTCTCCGACCCTTGGTCCATTGAGGATAGCTCTTTTTCTGCTTTGTTAATGAAGTACAGCACAGGCATTACAGCATGTTGGGAGTTGTAGGTCTGCAACACGAAGAGCCACAGGCTGAAAATCACTGCTATTCCCTTTAGTAACCATTACTTCTATGGACACTATGGACATCCATCGTCACAGGAAGCATTGGGGGAATAAATATTTAGATGAGAAAAATCTTATAAATCCAATTTTTAAAGAAGAGAAGATGTAAGAAAACTATGTAAAAGTACATAGCTAAGCCATTGGCACTACTAATGGCACAGATAATACCATGAGACATACATAATTCTTCTTGGCTTCACTCTGCCTAAAATGTTCTTGTGCTTTTGATTTCTTGGAAGTCTTTTTTTTTTGGATAACGAATAATTGCCAGATGGTTCCATGTCAAATAAGGACACGTGAATTCACCATGGTCATGGTAGAACGGAAGCTGGAAGATGTAAAGAAGCCGCTTCCAGTCGGAATTACGCTTGTTAACTATATAATGTGCTTGCTATCATCAATTATTTATGTGCCAATATTTACAAGGCTGATTCCTTCTTCCCTTTCCGTCTTGTATGTTCCTTATCATTAAATCAAATACAGACGTAGTCTAGACCAACACTTGAGTTAACGACTAAACTAGAGTCTTAATTATACGTACAGTATATATAATATTAGTTGCGTTGGACTTGGAGAAAAATATTTATTAAAAGTTCAATGGGAGCTTCCCTTATGTTGTTGGTTCAAGCTACCTTCACCCAATTCTTGCTCCGTTTCCACCTCATTCCATTACTGAAGGGTCTAATATTTGTTCTTCCCTTTCTCTTATCACAGTCCCTAGCCAAATCAGATCTCACACTTTGCACTGACGAGGGGCAATATCCCGAAACACTGTGTCTGCAAATTGAGATATTGATTTGGCTTTTATCCTAAGTCATATTGCAAGACTCGTTAAAGGGTTGATAGTGACTTGTAGGATCGCTGCTTCCAACAGGTGGAGCTATAGAGTTCAAGTTCTCTCTGAACAGGTAATTTGCATATTAAATTTCCCAGCAAAGCATTGCTCCGCAAATAAGCATGCCAAAGAAGGTATGTCATTCTACAAAAGGAGAAACGTTACACATTAGACCACATGTAGGATGGAGTAATGCCATGACTCTCCGGGTGCACCCCTCTTATTCAAAAGAGGTAGAGTAGAGTCAACCTTACTTAGGTGCAACACTTTCCATGTACCTAAGAAGGGCAGAAGCTGCACTTGACCAAATGCCATCACTACCTAGTGGCCTGCGCAACTCGCTCCCCTTCTTTTCATCCTACTAAAGAGAGGGGCTTACATATAAAGTGTTAAAATGAGCCCCTTTTTAGTGTTAACATGGACACATTCCAACCAACCTGAGGCCAAGAGACCTTTTTGGTCCCCATCAACTTTCTCATATTGTGGTTTTTAGGAATAGTAGTGATACATATGTGTCACACACAGTGTGAGAAGACTAAGTGCAACACGAAGGGATGAGGGGAAGGGAGCCCAAACGCTAGGGAAAGGGAAAGTAGAGACCCCTAGGCAGATCTAATAGCACCCTATCTCCCCCACCATCCCTATTATATTGGTTCCTCGCCAATCGCCGAGCAGGAAACCTAAGCCCTGTATATCCCTAGGGCTAGGCCCTGAATAGGGAAGGGGGATGAGCACTAGTCAGTCCTCACTGTACACAAAGGAGAAGAAGGAAGACAAACAAGTGGGGAGAAACTTAACTTGAGCAGACTCCAGAGAAGTAACACCAAAATGTCCTCCAAGAGCACCAGAGAGGAAGTAAACCGATTGCTATAGCTCCAAGCCTTCACAAGGAAAAATGTGTTTATCACCGGCAGCTTCCTGAAGCAGACTGAGAGTCTATAAAAACCCAGGCTTAGTTGTGTCAATTAGAGCCAGAGGGAGGTTGCCACTGGGTCCAAAAGTCAGAAGGATTAAGAAGGCGTCTGCAATGCCAAACGCAGAGACCTTCTGCAACCAGTTGCAGAGTGACTGTCTGTTGCATCTAACACACCCGTTGTTAGGGTCTGCGGAACGCACCAAATATATGAGGTAGAGAGGTGCGTTCGCAGCCCGGGGTCCACCGTGCAGGCGGAACCTGCTGCTAGTAAAATGGCGCAAGACGCGAACTCTGTTATCCCGCAGAGTCGCCAAAATAAACACCGCAATGCGCTGTGGCAATATGTGCGAACTCTGTTATTTCACAGAGCCGCTAGAAGGAGTGCCGCAGCGTTATATGGCGATGTGTGTGAACTCACTAAACACAACTGAGTCGCAAAGAAAACACGCTAGGGCGCTGTCTAGCGTTGAAAGCGAACCCTGTTACGTCACAGGGCCGCTGAGGAAAAGTTCTGTGTCCTGTCAGGCACCCAGGTACACAGTTAAGTGCTAAGCAAACATAGAACGTGATCATGCGTTAATGTCCTCGCGGGAGTCACCCGCAATCTATGGCGTCTGAACGCCAGGCCCTGAATATGGCAATCAAACTCCTCACCGGTTATGCCGGTAATCTAGGGCATCTAGGACACCGACCCTGACCAGCTAGCACACCAAACTCCTCACCGATTAAGTCAGTATTCTAGGGGCTTATTTCAGCCGGGCCCTAACCACACACATGCATGACCACACTGGCGCAAAGCATATAATGGTTGATATTAGCGCATGGCGGCCCAGCCATGCTACCCTTTTATAGCAACAGCTACAGGACCTGCCAGAAACAAGGACCAATGAAACTTGTTCCAGAACAACAGTAGTCAAAGGACCTTCCTGGCAGACCAATAGGAGCTGCTGCAGTACCTGAGCATGTGACCCCTGATCTCCAATGAGAGATCTCACTCTGGGCATGCTCAGAAAGGGAAAACAAGGACTTTGTCCTAAAGACGTCTGCTCGCCGCTAACCAGTATTGGCCACAATAGCAGAGCCTGGAGGAACAGCAGTAATCCTCTGCACACTGTTAGACTGGGCGAGACGCTGGGACCGACGTCTAAGCTGAGCAGGCTCCACTGCAGACGGAGATGAATGGGGGACCGCAGCGGGACTGGTTCGAGACTCCCCTTGTGCAGCAGCAGGAACTCGAACCCTAACACCCGTGACAATATGGCTGTTCTTCCTATCCTCCATTACTCAATAGCCCTACATGTGAGTCTTAATGATGGAATCTGTCATGTTGCACATGCGGTCCAATCTGTGGGCAGCAGTATATAAAGCAGAAAGACCTTGAAGTAGTTGTTCTGCCTTCTGAGCAGTCTGCATAAATCAGAATAATATACAGTTTTGTAGGAAAAGGTTCAATAGAACTTATACTTTTTTATTTTACTTCCCACTTATTTTGGACTTAGGAGTCCAGTGGGCTGTACTACTCATTGACCATCACTGTATGCACAGTTATACAAGGAAGGCTTTAAATCATTAATAAGACCACCTAAAGAGCTCCAAAGCCCAGAGTGAACAGGAATTTAAATGATTCAGTTACAGGTAATTATGACTGAACTGCTGAGGTACATTCGCTAAGCCATTAGTCTGGATGAGTGGCATGGGCCGGAGGCATTGGTCCATCATGGTACAGCAGAGTGGGACATGCATTGTGGAAAAGTGAAGCTGGAGATGCAGGCTGGCACATGGAACAGCATAGCTGGCTATGCTGAATGCAACCAGGAGTGGTGTGGAACAGTGGAGTAGATATGCATGGGCAGCAGAGCTGGATATGCTGCCAGCACCTGGAGTGTCTTTGAACAGTTGATCTGGATTTCCTTATCAACACCTGGAGAGGTGTGAAACAGTGTAGCTTGATATATGCTGGGTGATGTGTGAAGTCAAGTCTGTGTGGACCTTTTCCTTGGAACAGTAAAGTCTAGTTTGCAGACAGGCACCTTGGAATAGCAGAGTCAAGTGTGTGGTTTAGCAGGTATGAATTAAGTAGCAGAGTCGAGTGATCAAGCCAGCATTGTTGCCGCACTACCTGAATATTCAGATGATCTTCCGCTCATGCAGGTGACAGAAGAGGTGTGCTGCGGGTTATTATGGTAGCCTGAAACCCTTGAGAGCAGATGAAGCCTTCCATCAAGGAAGGAGGAAGCAGAGCCTGGGGTTCGACAGGTGAGTAACACAACTTATCTGACTGTTTCCCCACAAACCTATATATCAATCTTTTCCAATATTATAACCTGTGATTCACAGATTGGACTGCATGTTCAATTTAACAGTTTCCCTATAAGCGTAACAGAGGAGCACGGTGGCTTTACGTCATTTGGCTTTTTTATCCAGCTAGTAGCTCTCAATATACCCAGTAGCAATCCTAAACATCAATATCGACTCTCAATGATTGAGAGTTCTGGTCCTCTTCCTCTCTGAGCAGACAATTTGCATATTTCCCAGAGGAGCATTGCGACTTAAAAGTCTCCTCACCTTGGCATGTCAGTTTTGGCATGTCCCTCTCTGCAAGGAGAAACGTTACCCCTTAGATCCTTGACGTTAATGGCAAATGTATATCTGGGATGTGTAGTGTTGGTACTGAATGGTACCCATAAAAGGGAAGGGGTCCCCAACAGATTCTGTTATCAGGGTCTTCCACTAGCCATGAATGATTCTTGCATGGGCCTCATGGGATTTTACTAAATTAGTTATTGTATAAAACGTATATAAATATTATAATTTTATACCTTACAGGGAGAAATTTCTCAGACAATTTACATCTGAAAACACTTAAGCCTCATACAGACACCAGTGATTTTTCTTGTGTGTCGAAAAATTAACCAGTTTTCACCAGGGTGCTGGATCAAATTTTAATCCTTTTATGGCAAGTGTCAGTATTTACCATCAGTTAAAAAAAATATCAAAAATTATCCTGCCCCTTACAATGCTACGAGGTTTGTCCAGACTTGGAGTATACGTCTGCATTCACTCTATGTGACCGCAGACTTGTGAATCTTCACAGCGTGCAGTGTGTACATTGAGAAGATTCTCCATTGCCAAGAGCAGGCAGGCGCATGACCGCATGCATGCAACTTGAATACATGCAGGGACGTGCCGAAAAGATGTATGCGGCTTTGCTAGATTCAAGTAAATTGAGGATGGACATGTCTAGTCGGAATGTGGCTGGAAGCATGCAAATCCCACCAGAGAATCTTGACAGAATGCATACTAAGATAACAAACCAAACAATGGAATGCTAATAGGGGCAGGGTACCAATATGTGGAGATAATCAGAATATTCAGTGAATTAGAGTGATAACCCTGCAACCGAAAGACAAGACACTAGTTAATTACGGACAATCGGAATAAAACAAGGGAAAACAAACAAAAGGAGAAAAAAAGTCAAAGTCCAAAAGGTCATACGGTAAAAATATAATGTTTATTAATTATGATAAAATGCAGGAATAATAATGGGAGCAAAAGAATCAATATGTGAAAAACAGTTAATTAAAAACAAGGCCGCACATCCACATAAGAAAAATGGCCATAAGCAGTAAACCCTGAGATATAATCAGGCCAAAAAAATGCGGTTCTCAATGTAATGCAAAAAATCCATAGTTGGTGATAAATATCAATAAAACATATAAACAAATACCAGGAATCAACCATAAGGTGCTTAATGCTTAAAATGTCAAAAACAAGTAAAACTCAGGTGTAAAAAAGGTGTCAAAGGAATATCAGTATGAACCCAAAATGTGAATAGGGACGATTAATAAACTGATATATAAGCACATTGGAACAGCAGTATTGTCGGATAGAGATGAGACCACCTAAATATGTAAAGATCAAGTCAGGAATGAAATGGTCATAATAGTATTTGAATGCTTTCGTCAGGGGGTCAGCAGGCATACTGCGCGCTGAGAGCATTTACAAGTCTGCACTCACATAAAGTGACTGAAGACTTGTACCCCAAGCCTGGACAATCCCTTTAAAAATAGACATTCTGTGACCAATTTACTCGCATTGGTGAGTTTGACCCAAGACTCGGATGAAAAATTAACGTGTCCGTTTTTTTTTTTTTTGCTCCTGCCGGGGATTCAGCAGCTCTTCCTCTTCTGGGCTGATGTTCATGGGACAAGACTGCTGACGTCATGCTGATGGACAGTCGGCTTCAAGCAGTTACAGTATGACATTGGCAGTCACGCCCAGTTGACACAACTGAGCGGATGAGACGCAGCTGCTCTTTTGACGTGACATCAGAGGAAGCCGCAGGAGCGGTCTGTGACCACTCTGTGCTGGCAGAGATCGTCGACGAGCAAAACAGGCAGGTAGCCACTACTTTCCTGTTAGTTCTTAGGCCCATAGTGAAAAAATGTAATAGTCTTGGGTTAACTCTTAAAAAGCTGTGCATCTCTTTGGCACATCTTCCCCCAGCTGAGTTTTCATCAATACTGGCAAATAAAACCAAAGTCCTGATAAATGGACCATGACTATTGTATGTATTTGTATATTTTTATTATGGAATTATTATATTTACTATGTTGCAGTTTTATTTTTATTCAATAACTGCTCAAAACATAGCTAACGTAACAATGATAATAGTAACTAACAAATGCAATAAACCAAATCTCCAATGTTGGACTATTCTCATAATTTCTGCTTTGTTTTTTTTTTAATGATCCTTATTATTTTTTATTTAGATAAATTGGTTGTTTGCATTTTACGAGGTCCAGTAAATTTAACATGCCAGTGGAAAAATATAAAATAAATTAAAACTGCGATAATACTGAGGTTACGGGGGTCACCAATTACAAGTCATAAAACAGTAAATATGGTTGCTAGGCTAAACTGAAAGAATTTCTGATCTCTTTCCCTCTAAATTGCCTCCTGGTAATGATTACACCAGCACATTCCTCTTCCGTTTTAATGTGAGTCTAGCTCTAAGTAAAATATATCCATAAAGAATTTATATATATAGTAAAAATAAATTCCGGTATGAGGCCAGATGTAGTTAAAAAAAAAAAACACAGAAAAAAAACCCCCAGAGGCTGTGAGAACCGTCCTATTAATGAATGGTTCTGCTGAACAGATCTAGTGAATTACAGCCAAGACATTTGCCTATGTAGCCATTTTTAGTTTTACATAGGACTGTGAAAAAAGACTCTCGCCGCAAGTGGGTTTTTGTGAGAGGAGGCGATGGAATTTTGGGTATGTAATGACGATTAATTAAACTAACAAAACGTTTCTTTGATTCGATGGGAACAATCGTCGTGTGTTCTGTGATTTTTTTTATTTTTTTGTGGCTTTTATTCTAAATGAACAAAAAAAACAAAAAACGTGTGTCTGGCGCTTTTGTGCTGATGAGGATGCTTGATGCGTTCATAAGGGAAGCCACTTAAGCAATTCCGACAGGGCCTCCTAGTGGGCTCGCTCTACAGGGTGTCAATATCAGTCATTCATTCTTCCCCAAAAATTAGAAGTAGGACACACCATGAACAGCATTCCTGCCATTCCCCTGGCAATTACCTAGATTACTCTCTTTGTTCTTTTTCTTTATTGTGGTTGCACCTCCAGACACCGCACTTCCTGACCTTATGTGACATAACGGCTAATGCTCGTTGTTACTTATTAATAATTTGCTGCTTTAAGGAAGCTCAAGAAAAAGATCACAAATGCCATTGGTGCCCATATTATATATGCATTGTGTAGGAAAATATATAATTTTATTTATCTAGCGCCCTCATATTCCGCAGCACTTTACAATTCAGAGGTGACACGATACAAATAAGATCAGAATTGAAAGAACAACACACAATTCTACACACGAAGAGCGAAGGTCTGCCTTGCAAGAGCTTAGTTACAATCTATAAGGAAACCGGGGATGACGCTAAAAGATAAAAATTGCTTGTAATTTTAGGGTGCAGCTTTCATTATAATAAAGAGATTTATGTAAAGCTTTAGGAACCGGTCACAAGCGAGACCATCGGTGCAACCGATGTAACCGCACAAGAGCCCTGGAAATAAGGGAGTGGAATTGTGCATTATGAGGATCTATTGAGCTACAAAGGGCCCTTATATTGTTCTTGAACAGGGGCCTCTTGTGTCCTAATACCCAAATATAAAGTGATAAATATAGTGAGAAAAACTGAGAGAAATTTAGATAAGAGAGGTGATGCTAAAAGCCCAACTGAACAGATGTGTTTTTAGAGCCTGCTTGATGCTGTTCACATATCCGTGTGTTTTTTTGCAGTGTCTTCATAAAAAGAATCTTCTTTCTTCTTTATTTTTTTAATATAGAATCAATGCGACATGTCC
>VIAB01023425.1:31850-43891 GCA_009801035.1 Oophaga pumilio | reverse complement strand
TCGTTTTGCCGAACGCATGGCCGACTTCACGCTATGGTCTGGTTATGCTCGGCGAAACCTGACTTTGGCGAAAGTCAGCGACTTATGAATCTGACCGACCTGTTTCGCTCAACTCTAGTCCTCACCTTATGTCGTTTTCTGGTGAGGTGCAGTGTTGAGGGTACAGAGGCCCCTCCTTGAAATGGTGGTATTGCCATGATCCATTTTTGGATTTGTAGCAGCTCTGGTTCCACTCAATTAAATTTTTTTTCCTTTCAGGCCTGCAGGGGGTTAATATCAGTTTTTCCACACTGGCAGTCTGGTGTAACTGCAGTGCTGCTGGGTCAGCTGATGTGGGTGGTGACCACTCCCACCATCCTTTAAATAGTCACCTGATGCATCAGCTGACTGTCGGAGCAATCTACAGTGACCTTGCCAGACTAAGGAGCTCTCTGGGTGCAGTGGTGCTTCTGCTGAGTTTGATTTTTCAGTGCCTTTATTCTGCTATTCGGTGCTTTGCAGCAGAGAAACCTGTGTTTATTTCCCCGACCCTTTCGTGTTTGTCACTGTCCCCTGTATTTCATTATCTGTGGTGGCTAGGCAAGCGCCCTAGGCTGGTCAGTGAACTAGCCAAGGGCAGTGTTAGGTGACCGCGAGGGACAAGGTATCCTGATGGCTGTGGGGGAAGGACCCGTATAGGGCGTTAGAAGAGTGCTTGGACAGGCTCAGGTTGGAGCTCCGGTGGTGACCATCCCTCATTCCCTATTGGTAGGGCCTTCCTCTCCCCTATTCCATCTCCATTGTGTGTGTTTTGTGCCATTAGCTGACCAACCATCCGTTGGGTCGTGTCACACTGTGACAGTCACCTCATGACACCATGGATATTGACCTCTACCAGGCTAAAAATAGCAGCCCGAAGCTGCCCAGAAAAGGCACAGCGCTAGTGTGGATCTCACCGATGTTACAGCCGTTCAGCACGGTGGGGAACGCAGCCTCACTGACAGGCGGTAACCTCGATGACATCACTGCCAGTCACTGATGCTGCGCACACAGCAGTTCATTCCCCAGTGGTTCTCAGCCTGGACGGTTGCATCTTGGCACCATCCAGGTTGAAAACTATTTCTCCCCCAAACATAGATTATGGTATGGGACAGAACAACTGAAAGGTGAGGGATATTGCTTTTTATTTTTGTTTTAGGAGAACGAGGGCTTCTGTGAAATTAGGTCTTAGGCGAGTATAACTGTTTGTTATTTTTAAATAAAAATGGAAAACTGTGTTTTTTTTATTTCTAATAATAGACTTTATTTTGGCTGTGTCTTTATTTACCATACAACTATAGGATCAGTAATGGATAGGTGTCTTAGAGACGCCTCTACATTACCTGGGCATGATGTCACCTTACAATACAAGGTGACATCAACCCCACAAATATTAACCCCATTTGCCACTGCTACAGGGCAAGTGGGAAGAGCCGAGCAAAGCGTTAGAATTGACGCATCTAATAGATCTGCCTTTTTTGGGCAGCTGCGGGCTGCTATTTTTAGGCTGGGGGGTCAATATCCATGGCCCCTTACCAGCCTGAAAATAGCAACCCCTAATTGTCAGCTTTAGCAAGGCTGGTTGTCAAAAATGAGGGGGACCCCACACCATTTTTTTAAATTATTTATTTAATAATTTAATGCAAAGCATGGGGACCCTCATGAATTCCATGTGTGTTATCCATGTGCACGTCTGCAGGATGTTTTGCAGCCCATGCTGACATTAAAAAACAGACATGTCAGCGTGTTTTGCCCACGGACACACGGTCTGTGGAAACATACTTACATGTGCACCGACCCATTCACTTGAATGGGTCTACGTGTGTACGTGTCTCCAGCACATGTGAAAACTGTCACCACATGTACCAGAGACATGGACATGTGAAAGACGCCTAAATCTGGTATCGCTGTAATCGCACCGACCCAAAGAATAAAATTGCCTAATCTCTTATACTGCATGAAGAACGGCGTAAATAAATAAATAAAACCAATTCTTCACATGCTGTTTATTTTTTCATTCTGGCTCCCAAAGATCGCAGTAAGGCTCGGCGCACATTTATCATGCACTGAGCACTTGCACAGGGAGTTTCCGTGTAAGTCTCTGAAATATGTGATGTATATGGAACCCCTGGTAGAAGATTCCCTGTAATGAGGCAGATGGAGGCACTGTGGATGCCGTCTGACCTGTGATCCAGCGGTGTCCGTCTTTTTGGGATTGCATAAAAGTGCCGTCCACCACAGTTTTGTGCACTTCTGTAAAGAAGGACACCGCTGAACAGAGGCCAGATGGAGTCCAAAGTAACTCTGCTTCCTCGCTATAGTGAATGGATCCCTCACGGGTTTCATCTGAATCACGTCACTTTGAGATATAGATGGAAACCAGAAAGTATAAATTTGATACTTTGATCCAAATATTATGTAAAATGTTCCCAATAACAGCTTCAACTCAATCCACAAGAAAAGCAAGCCCTCACACAGGTCTGTCATTTGTTAACGAAAATATAGGGGGCTTCCACGTTACTAGTAGCACAAATGCTCTAGAAAAGCAAAATAGCTCATCACCCACCAAAAGAAATTCAGCAAATTCTCCACTCCCAAATCCAAATGCCCCCCTCCCTTCTGAGCCCCACAGTGTACCTAAACCACATAATGCATCCACATTTGGCATTTCTGAAGCGATGAGAGCCGGCCTAACTTACAGGTGCATGCCTCCAGAAGCACGGGCTGGGCATAACGTACTGGTGACTACAACGCACTGGTCACTAGAGCGCACTGCTCACTACAACGACAGTTTGCAATTTTCACTCGGCAACGTTCACTGCTGCTTGTTTCTGGATAATATCCATGAAGTCAAATTCATCACTACACCTATAGATAAATTCCCAATGGGGTATAGTTTCCCAAATGGGGTCACTTGAGGGGGCATTATGCTCTTCTAGCAATGAGGGGCTCTGTGTATTTAGTCCACAAAATGTTCTAGGAAAATCTGCGCTCCAGGAGTCAAATAGCGCTCCGTTACTCCCAAGTCTCTCCGTATGGCTAAGTAGTACTGTTCAGCCACATATAGGGTATTGCCACATTCAGTAGAAATTGTGGGACAAATTTTGGGGATATTTTTACTCACTTCTTGTGTGAAAATGTAAAATATTTGGTGGTAAAAATGTTATTTTGTCTTCACTGCCCAAAGGTGTAAAACTCTGTGACACACCCATGGTGTCAGTATGATCACTGCACCCCTAGATGAATTTATTGAGAGGTTTAGTTTGTAAAATGGGGTCATTTATGGGGGGTTATGATGTTCTGGTACTTCATGGTCTTTCCCATTAGGTCATGGCACCTGCAAGCCGTAACAGTAAAATCTGGCGCTCCTTTCCTTCTGAGCTTTGCACTGTGCCTGAAAAATATTTCCCGATTACATGTAGGGTATTGGCACACTCAGGAAAAAATGGACCTCAGTTTGTTGTAAAAACAATGTCTTATTAGCCCTTAGAAAAATTAGAAAACTTGGGGCTAAAACAACATTTTAGTGGTAAAATGTAATTTATTCTTCACGGCTCAGTGGTATAATATTCTGTGAGGCATATGTGGTCTCAATATGATCACTGCACCCCTAGAGTGTAGTTTTTAAAATAAATTCACATATTAGGGGGTCTCTGTTGTTCTGGCACTTCAGGAGCTCTGCCAATGTGACATGGCACCTTCAAACCATTCCAGCAAAATCTGGACTCCAATATGGTGCCTCTTCCCTTCTGAGCTTTGCACTGTGCCTCAAAAGTAGTATTCCCCTACATATAGGGTATCGGTGTACTCAAAGAGAAATTGCACAAAAAATTTTTTGGTGCAATTTCTCTTGTTACCGTTATGAAAATGCAAAATTTGTGGCTAAAATAAAAATTTTTGGGAAGAAAATGTGATTTTATTATTTTCATGGCTCAACGTTATAAACTTCTGTTAAGCACCTAGGTGTACAAAGTGCTCAACACACATGTAGATAAGTTCCTTAGGGGGGTCTACTTTCCAAAATGGGGTTACTTATTGAGGGTTTCCACTGTTTAGGCACATCAGGGGCTCTCCAAACGTGAAATGGCATCCAATCTCAATTCCAGCCAATTTTGTGCTGAAAAAGTGAAACGGCGCTCCTTCCCTTCGGAGCTCTGCCATGCGCCCAAACAATGGTTTACCTCCACATATGGGGTATCAGCGTACTCAGGACACATTGCACAACAACTTTTGTGGTCCAATTTCTCCTGTTATCCTTGGGAAAATAAAAAAAATTTGGATCTCGAGTAAATATTTTGTGAAAAAAAGTTAAATATTAATTTTTAAACATTCCAAAAATTCCTGTGAAGCACCTGAAGGGATAATAAATTTCTTGAATGTGGTTTGGTTTTGAGTACCTTGAGGGGTGCAGTTTTTAGAAAGGTGTCACTTTGGAGTATTTTCTATCACATAGACCACTCAAAGTGTCTTCAAATGTGATGTGGTCCCTAAAAAAAAATGGTGTTGTAATAGAAATCGCTGGTCAAATTTAACCCTTATAACTTCCTAATTTAAAAAAATTTTTGGCTCCAAAATTGTGCTGATGTAAAGTAGACATGTGGTAAATGTTACTTATTATGTATTTTGTATTTGTGACATATCACTGTGATTTAAGGGCATGAAAATTCAAAGTTGGAAAATTGTGAAATTTTCAAAATTTTTGCCAAATTTCTGTTTTTTTCAAAAATAAACTCAAGTCATAACAAAGAAATTTTACCACTAACATGAAGTACAATATATCTCAAGAAAACAATCTCGAAATCACCAGGATCCATTGAAGCGTTCCAGAGTTATTATCTCACAAAAGGACAGTGGCCAAAATTGTAAAAATTGGCCTGGTCATTAACATGCAAACCACCCTCGGGGGTAACAGGGTTAAGATTACTTTCCCACGATTTGCTTTTGGTGAGTTTTTGATTTTGCAGGTATAGCCTGATGAAGGAGCTCGACTGGCTCCATACCGCGTAGCTCAATAAAAATAATTTTAATTAGAAATGAAAACTCTCCCAAAATCCTTGGTATTACTTTTGAAAGCCCATTTTTTACTTATATTTTATACAGTTTAATAAAATGTTGCAAAAAAAACACATCAGGTTAAAAACTGTTACAAAGCACTTAAAAAAAAACATTTCAAAACTACATCTGGAAATGAAAAACTCATCGAAAATCTCCCAAAAAACACTTTGTTCAATAGGACTCAACGGATGAGATGGACCCACTAAGTTGTATGTCAGGGTGAAAAGATGGACTGAGAGTGTGGACATGTGCAACGGGCTATGCTGAATAGGAAGCAAGCAAGGTATAATATCAGGGTATGGATCCAAAGTTATTCAATGTCATTAGAAAAAAGGAGTCTTAGAAGTAATGATCTGGCACCCGCACAGCCCGGATCTCACATCACCCAGTCTGACTGGGATCACGTGAAGAGACAGATGGGTCATAGAATCATAGAATCATAGAATGGTAGAGTTGGAAGGGACCTCCTGGGTCATCTGGTCCAACCCCCTGCTCAAAGCAGGATTCTCTAAATCATCCCAGACAGATGTCTGTCCAGCCTCTGTTTGAAGACTTCCATTGAAGGAGAACTCACCACCTCTCGTGGCAGCCTGTTCCACTCATTGATCACCCTAACTGTCAAAAAGTTTTTTCTAATATCTAATCTGTGTCTCCTCCCATTCAGTTTCATCCCATTGCTTCTAGTCTTTCCTTGTGCAAATGAGAATAAAGATGATCCTTCTACAATGTGACAGTCCTTGAGATATTTGTAGACAGCTATTAAGTCTCCTCTCAGTCTTCTTTTTTGCAAGCTAAACATTCCCAAATCCTGCAACCGTTCCTCATAGGACATGGTTTGCAGACCGGTCACCATTTCTGGTCGCTCTTCTCTGAACTTGCTCCAGTTTGTTGATGTCTTTTTTAAAATGTGGTGCCCAAAACTGGGTCTACACAAGCCTCATACACAGAAGATCTGGGTCAAATCTCAAAGATGTTTGGAACAACCTCCTGCAAAGTTCCTTAAAAAAATTTTTGCAGGTGTAAATAATTAAATTAATGCATCGATGCATTGAGGCAAAGCACAGTGACCAAATGATGATGTAATTCATAATTCTTTTTTGTTCATTTTTACTTTACATACTTTTATCTTTACTTTACTAACTTTTGCACAGTGCTGTAGCTGAGGCCAAGAATACGGATTTGGCATTAATATATGCAAATGTGGAAGATAATTTTTGTAATAACAATGCACTGAATTACAAATCTGAAAAAAAAAACTGAAAAATTGACTATTTTACCATTACTGCCCATTTTCTCTACATAAAACTTCACTTGTTATTGTCATCACATGTCTTCATGAGCGCACTGCTCCTCTGCCTCCCAGCTCCATGCTGGCTGAGTGGCGGTGCAATCCTAAAGATTGACCTTTCAAACCAAACTTTTCCTGGCTCCTACCAGAGTCAGCTTTGCTTCTGCAGCCTCATTTGGGAAAACCTATGCATCAAAAAAATATTGCAATTGTAAAAACAAAATTCCACCAAAAAATTATGATTTATAAAAAAAAAAAATATCTTATTTTGATTTCTATATATAGGCTCCAAACTTTGTGGCCTTAAAGGGGTTAATAAACCCTAAATACTTTTATTTTATTTTTTTTAATTACTGCTTTGCAAGACATGGTATTAAAAAAATAGTGTAGGATAACAGAAGGCATATTTTTGTGCATTAATTTGCAGCATGAAAATGATATTCATGTGTAGCTGTGGGTACATCACAGAACTGACTTAAAAAGACATTTAGGATAAGAAACAACAGAAAAAAAGAAGAAAAAAAACAATAAAATACTTTGAAATAAGAATATACCAATCTCGGCTTTGCTTGCTGTGCAAAGTGAACTCCAGAGTAAAATAAAAATATGTTACTACTTAAGAAAAGCTTTCATGTGTGCCTTTGACGAGCCCAGTATGGCAGTTTTCACCAAAGCATGCATAAATGCAAAAAGTACGAAGATGTTGAAAGCACAATAAACTCAATCTGTTTTCTTTCTGCTGATGGTATGGAAAAGAAATAATATCCCCTTGATGCATCAGATACATTTTTTTTTATGTTTTATATTGTTTTTCCCTTTTTGTTCAACATCCTTGCAATTTGTTTGTAGTCAGAGATATTATGCTCAGAAAGTTTGGAAAACAAAATTTTCTATGTATTACTAGTGATAAAAGAATGTCAGAAAAGGAAGGGTATTTGTACAGTCATGGGAAAATGCTAATTTTCTTTATAACCAAATTCTATAAAAAAAAGAGCTTATAAATAGTGCCATTTATATTCTAGGTGTGATGGGGTACAGAAAAAAATCAAAATGATTCCCCTATTATTGTTCCAGATTATGCTATTTGGATGGTCTTTGTAATGAAAAAAGTTATGTCGTTTATTTTCTATAGACTCTTAAAGCAAACTGTGACGACACAGCATTTAATCTTAAATTATCCAGATGTCTATTTTCAGTAAGCCAGGAGGCATAGACTTTTATCTTTATGTTGACTCTACTTGTAGGTTGAATTGATATTTGTAAATTGATTAATGGTTGTTATTTACCTCTTATATCAGCTACTACAGTTAATTGCACTGTTATCTTTGCAAAACAGGGATGCAGGGTCACTGAACAATGATATTTGCTGATATATTCATTACACATTATACCAGGCCATGCAGTTTGTTGACTTGTAAACATTAAAGAATACACTAAATGATCAAACAATGTGAGTAAATCTCATCATCCCTTCCTTTTGACCCGTGAATAATGGCTTAAAGAACATTTGTGAACTATAAAAAGGGATATGCCTCTTTAATACTATATATCCGGACATCCAAGAAATCCAGAAATCCAAAGAACCCGGGATTCTTTCCAAAATCATAGTCAGGAACATTTTACAGGATAGCTGCCAGATCATGACTCCGTCACAAAGGACACAGATTTGACATTCTACAGGATGCCAGCTTAGGGGACCATGGACCCTGCTGAAAAAATACAGATCTTCTCCATTGACCATCACTGAATCCATGGATACGTTTGAGGTAGTCAGTATTTGGTCCCACCGGTCACCAGAGCCCCATGGATATGTTTGTGAAGGCTAGGATTGGGACCCACCGGTCACCTGGCTCCATGGAGATGTTCAGAGAAACCAAGTTGTGACCCTCTGGTCACCTGGCTGTGTTCCTTAATGGACTGTCAGCTGCTTAAGCTTGTCATTACTCTTTGTATGCCACAGTTGGGGGAAGTCAGCCCTGGAAGCTTTGAAGTCACAGCTGCTCATATCCAAGCGAGTCAGCGGAAGGATGAGACTGTGTAATTTTGCATCATCTTGGGTATTTTGCTTGGACTCAGCAATGTGTTATTTGTCTGTTTTGTGGTTCAATAAATTATTACCCTCACCAGGTGTTGTCTGAGTAGTATTATGCCCATGATAATAGGAGAGCAGGAGTTCGGTGAGATGAACCCTGGTCCATACAATTTTGGCTAGGGGATTAGGGCACACGTTGATCCCCTGTATCTCCACATAAACCTACAGGCATTGTGGGTCTGGCACTGCTACACTGATTAAAATGATACCTGGGTTCAAGAAATACGTCTTGTGGTTCTTGTTTAGTCTATGTTTGTAGTTTTGAGTTAATGAGATGCTCATGCCCTGGGGCGGGCCTCTGGGCGGGTCTTTATTTGGTGATCTGGTCTTGTCATCATTCTGGGCATAAATGACAGGTCATTGAACCTTCAGTGACCTGCCTCCTAATTTAAATTCTGTGCCTGCGCATATAATGCTGTGGTCTTCAATAAAAAACATTTTGCTTCAACAAAATGACGCTGGCAGCGGCGCATGCTCAGTAGCATCTATCGGCAAGCTATGCTCTCAGTCTGTACTGCCCACTGTGTTCTGAAGACCATTTGAGAGCCAGTATAAAAGATGAGGGCAGGAGAAGCAGCTGCCATTGTAGGATTTTACAGCATAGTAATAGGAGGTCAGCGCACACAGCCTGATATGTGACAAATCCTTGAATTCAGTGTTTTAACCCCTACCTAACACAGTCCTCAGATTACATAGCAAAAACCTGCTGACAGATTCCCTTTAACACAGGAGAATTTAAGCTAAAAATATCAAGAAAATAAAAACAAAAAAAGATCATTTTTTATACAACTATAGGATCACATTGTCATTTACAGCAAAAAAATGAAAGCTGATAAAACAGAACCCCAAAAAATAATGATTTTTTCTTACCATTTCACCACACTTACATATTTCTCCCATTTTCTATTATATGGTAAAATGACATTCAAAACGACAATTAGGTCCCCCTACAATCAATCCATCGTGGCGCTTTGTTGAAAGAGAAATAAAAATATTATGACTCTTGGAAGAGGGGCAGGAGAAAGCAAAAGTGCAAAAATGGAAAATCACCCGGTCATGAAGGAGTTAAAGCTGAAAACTTTAATTTTTTTTCTTTGGATAATCAAAATTATCCATTGTTTTTACAAGACAGTGTTCCCCAAGAGCAGTGTGAACAATTGGGGACTCATCACCAGATTCGTCTAGTAAATGGCGGCAGCTTCTTGTGTGTCTGGGGGTGAGCGGTTTGCGCTGCAATTTTTGCTCAATTTGCAGCCTGCACGGAAGATAAATACAAGTTTGCATGAGTGAAGGATGCATTTGTGTTTGCCTCTCAGTAGTAGGCCGGGGTCAGACATGCGAGAAACTCGCACGGGTCTCGCATGTCAATACCCGGCACTGCTGCCGCCACTTGAGACCGGAGGGTGCGGCTGCATAGAAATACATGCAGCCGCACACTCCTGTCCGAGTGCCGGCGGCAGTGCTGCCGGGTATTGACATGTGAGACACGTGCGAGTTTCTCGCATGCTTGACCTCGGCCGTAAACAGATCAAAACCCACCAGGGCCGGTTCACCTTGAGTGACTCTGTTTTTATACAAAAACTATACAAAAAAAGCAAACAAAATAAGTATCCAAAAAATAAATTGTCAAAGAACTCTTTTTTTTCCCAAAAATTACATATTATCAATGTAATTCCTGTAATTGGTTAGAGAATTTGTTCGTCTTTCTGCTCCAGTAAAAGATGTGCGTCAAGTACTAAATTCGTCCAATAATTAGAGGCAAAATTAGATACAAAAATTACCAGATAACGAGCAAATTATATCTGACATTTTGAGCCTATTTATTACCTGCAAATGCTTTTTGAATACATTTTTTCCTTCTTTTCCCTCCTACTGAAATTGATGGGTTCACAGATTTCAACAAAAAGTAGGAAAAAATAAGGTAAATTACATACAAAAATGCATTATAGTTGCATAATATCCTATCATTTGGTCTAAACAGCAGAGGTAGAGATTTATAATACCCTAGATTTAAGGCAATGCATTGTGCGTCACATTCCTATGTATTTATTATGATTCTTTATGAATGTTTTTTGCATTTTGGAAGTAAAATAAAAAAAATAAAATGCCATTTATTTTATATGAAACTAAGGGCCGGTAATTCCGATGAGAATAGGAGAATAGAATCCTGCGTTACAGCTGCCTAGCAACCGAATATCTGACAAACACGCAGAACAATTACCAACATAACAATTAGTAAGAACAGGAAATGTGTTTAAATTGCATATTATAATTTTCATTCAACATAACAGTAATTAAATCTCTTCCAGCGAATTGTGAAAATGAGCAATTAGAAAAATGGAGGGGAACCGTTCACATAAGAAGATTGCGGGAGTCTACTGTTTATTCTATAGACTAAGTATCCACAAACAATAATACATGAAAATTAATAGAGGAGACGCCTTCTCCAGAGTCATGACAGACGCTCTTGCCACCAAAAAAGAAGTGGTTGTAGAAAGGAATAGGATGAAGAATAAGACCAGCTTGATACTATCAAGATAACGACAGAGAAGACCCTGGTGGACCTATCTAGGCTTGCACAAGATCGATTTTCCTACAGAGCATTCATCCATCCAGTCACCATGGCTCAAGATCAACCAGAAGGTTGTTAAAAATAAGAAGTTGCAAGTCTTGAGTCAAAAAAATTGCCATTATTTCAACTTTCTTGTTCCTCTGCCGTAACTACGTATTGGAGGTGGCCCTTTCCACTGAGGTCAACTCACCTAGATTTCATAAGAGAGAGTTTCCTGCTTCTTTACGGCTGGAAAGAATCACCTGATCGCCATCAGGAGGTTCCAGCTTTCTAAATAGGTGGTGGTCCTAGTAGGATATAGACTGTTTTTTATTTTTTTAAATGTTGGCTGACGGAGGGTCTCTAGATGCTTAAAGTGGTGGAATCCTAGGATATTTTCTCTGGTATATCTTCAAGCCATGGTTAATGGTATTGATGACATCTCTTGGATACTAAGGTTGTGACATTTGCATTACAGCTCAAGAGATATTTTTGTGGCAAGAGATGCAACCTACAGGTCACTAAGGATGCATCAGTCATGAAGATTACCGTACATTAAGGAGTTATCTAGTTTAGACAACCCTTAATCAAATGTCTTAATAGTGAAAATTATGTAAGAGAAATACAGAATACCCAACTGTAGTGGTTGCAATGACTCTACATTTTGTGGCCACGGGACACTGTTGTGGCTATGGTCAGCCTTTTAGTGTAAGTAATGTTCTTCTCAAACTTTTAACTCGCCACTATGGATCCACTGGTGTTTGCATCTTCCTAGCTCTTTGGTTCCTTAAGTGCAACCCAGTAATCCATAATTGTGTCTCTACCCCCTCATCGTACTTCACATAACGCAGCTTGATACATTAACTACTACCCTGCTCCACAATCCACCAACTCTCCACTTATATGTTCCAAGGACTGATCTCTTCAAGAGACAAATGACAAATGGCACCATGATAGTTCTAAAAAAGAACTCTCTCTTGACTCCTGTTTGTACATAAGACATATACAGTTAGGTCCATAAATATTTGGACAGAGAC
>VIAB01023420.1:19146-30247 GCA_009801035.1 Oophaga pumilio | reverse complement strand
CCAGCAAACTGAAACAAAATCTAACAAGAGGGTTCTAACAGCCGTGCTTCTGCAGCTAAAATGAATCTTTAAAGACATAGAAGTTATGGGTGAATACAAAATGCAGTAGCTCAAGAATAAGCTCACACATATGGCTGTCCAGGTTGCTAGTCCCCAGTCAGAGGCGTACCGCATCCAAACCATCCTGATGATTGAAGCAGATTAGGGATGAGCGAATAGCTTTGGATAAGTCCTTATCTGAATAGCTATAGTAGAGCGCCCCAAGGGCCCGGGGTTACTTGGATCCGGATCAGATGGTTCTTCAGGGGATTTGTCACGGCAGCAGTGACCCAGTCCATGGCCCTGGGCATCTAATAAAAATGATGAAGTAAAATAAAAAGGGGAAAAAGGGAAATAGTTTGTGATACCACCTGTGGTATTTGGCAATAAAGGTGTTAGCCGACACTTCTTCGGAGTCTGCTGGGGCTGTTGGTGTTGCAGCAGAGTGGTTACAGCTCTCCACAGGTAGAGCTAGACCCCAGGACAGCTGTTTGTGTAAGAAATGATGATGGTGGTTGTAGTGCAAGGCAGGTGATGCAGTAAATAATTCCGAGGACACAGCAGGGTGCAGTTTTTTCAGTTTACTCACAGTTCTTTGGTACAAGCCCCAGCCGGGGTGCTGTGTCCTACATGGCAGTGGTCCAGACAGCTCTCAGGTAAATTGAGGTACACCATGTCAGAACCCCCGTCAGATGTTCATTTCCTGCCCGTCTCCCTGTGCTGGCTCCCTCCTCTCCTGCCCTGTGCCACTCACAGTGTCACAAGCCAGCAGCTTCAGATCCTGTCAGTCGACGTACTCTAGGTCCCCTTGATCCTATATGGTTGCCTTTTCAGCAAATGTGTGTGGATGTGGTTGTAGCATGTACAGTCACTACAGCCTCCGGTTTGCTAGCTGATTCCTTAATTTCTCAACTAGTCTGGGGCCGATCCCCTTACTGCGACCTGGTCCCTCCACCTATGGTCAGCGTGGATTCGGGCCACACGGGTGGATTCCTCACTTCCCGTGCCCCTAGGACCGCTTCTTCCTCCCTCTCTGAAGCTTCTCTCTTTCTACCTTTCTTTTCTCTCTCACTGTCCTCAGGTCTAGGGACGAGCTCCTCACTGCTCGAGTCCCCAGCACCAACTGACTATTCTCCTCCTAACCGTCATACTCTTAAGCTCTGCCCCTTCTCTACTTACTCCACCCACACCCTCTATCTAATCCCTCCCTGGCATTGAGAGGTCTGGTGTTGAGTGCTAGTGTGTGGATTCTTGGTGATGTCCCCTGCTTACCCGAGAGCGGAGCACCACACCTACGACTGAGGTGCAGTACCTCCATGGCGACTGGACCTCAGGGGTGCCACAATAGCGCTTACCGAATAGCTGCATGTGTTGCGCCAGTCACACAGCCGCGACAAATGCAGCTGTGGCGCCGAACAGCTGATTATAGGGAGCATTCCAGGTATCCGGGGTCTCGATGCATCTATTCGGTAAGCGCTTTAGCTATTCGGATAAAGACTTATCCGAAGCTATTCATTCATCCCTAATGCAGATATAAAGAGATTTAACGTCAGCTGTTACTAACATTATCTTGGCTTCCAAAAAGATACTGTCAACCCTAGTAAGGACGTTCGTTTTGTCTTTGATAAAAGATGGTAATGTCCCTACCACTGGACATCCCGGTGGGTTAATGAGATCTTTCTGGATCTTAGGGATGAGGTACAGGGTAGGGATCTTAGGGATCCTGACAGTGAATCCGTCAACTACTTTTTCACATTTATGATACCCTTATCATATACCCTAATAAGGATGATCTAAAGTTGATCCGAGAAGGTGGCCACCTGCTTGGAAGATAGCTTAGTATATGTGTTTGTATCTTTTAGTTGGTGAAAAACTTCTTGCTCATATTTACTAGTAGGCCAAACAACAATGTTCCCCTCTTTGCCCGCTGCCTTGTATGCAACATTCTGATATAACAGTAGTTGACCAAAAGCAATTGGTGACTCAAGTTGTCATATCTATTGTTTAGATAGTTGTTAGAATGATTTCAATCTAGTAAATATTTCAACTGCCGGGCATAGGGACAGAGGGAGGAACCTTGTCGACTTTGGCATACTAGATTGTGGAAGCATACCTTGATATTCCGATGTTAGTTCAAATCCTCCAAAGCCAGTAGAACTTTCCTTTCGGCATCACTCTGAAACTCATGTAATGCTGAATTCTCACTGTGCAACTTTTTCAAAATGAGCTTGATTGAGCTTGATTGAGAATATATGTAGAATAGATTCTTTAAGGCTGTAAAATAATGAAAGGAATTAGTAGGAGAAAAAGTCAATCCCTTACCCAAAACCTCAAGCTGTACCTTTGTAAACACGTGAGATGACAAATTTAATACCTTTAACACTCCTAGGGACTTGTTTTCTAATTGTTTCCCCAAAGGTCATTTTTTTTTGATGGCCTGTTTGGTCTTAGTTCTCTTTATGGATTGGGTGCCCCCATCTTCCCCATTATGAGTATTTCTATATGTAGATTGTAATTCTTCACACAAGGTGAGTGATTTGATTGAAGATGATCTAGAACGTGATGCGGAATTGGTTCTGAAAAAGGAACATGACGGATCACTTCTATTTCTCCACTTGTAGACTCTGTTGGACTGTTTATCATTCAAATCCCTCTGAAATTTCTGAGATTTAACTATCTATTTCTGTAGCCCATTTTTGAAGCTCCTGATCAATCTCCTCTTTAAATCTTTTCAGAACATCCCCAGACATTTTCGTTTACAATATAGATTGTAAACTTTAGATTTCAATTTCCATCTCTGTTAGTTAAGTTCGATTGGGATCCCTCAATAGCTCCATATACCCATTTTAGCACACATTAGATAGCACTTCTCATCTTTCTGGCAGAGAGAGGGTTAAAGTGTGATTTACTTTAACAGTGAATACTCTGTGCAGGGAGAGGGTAGTGTAAAACAGGAGTGTAACAATTTATGCAGCGTGGGATAAAACAGGAATAGGGAATTAAAAGGAGAGTTCAGTAACAATAAACTTATCAGTCCGACGATATCCAGAATGTGGATTCCTAGGTTCAAACGGTTGCACCAAGGCAGTGGCACGTGAGGGGTCTGGTGTGGTCCTGAAGGAGATCGGGATCCGGTTCCCGGAGGAGGCGGTGAGTCCTCGTTGTCTTGAAGGGAGTCCTGGGTCTAGGAGCTGTAGTGCAGGAATGTGAGCAGTCTTTATCACTGCCGGAGCTTAACGTTGCTCGGCAGTTGTAAATGGGTAAATCGGGACACAGTTCCCAGCGGGTCACCCGACTTCTCTGTCTCAGCACGCACGCTTCTATACTCTGCCTGGGGACTTTACAAGTCTCTGTCGACAGTCTCTACGTAAGGATATTGGGCCCCTATGGGGTGTTCCTGCTTCCTCTCGATGCTCAGAGAAAGGAGCACCAAAACTGTGCTTCTGCGTGCCGCGCGTTCCTGGCAAGTCTCCCCTGTTTCCTGCGCGCAGCGGCTTTTTAAGCTTAGCCGCGCCACTCGTCACTGTGTGCAAAGTTTGGTCCGGGGTTTTAAGCTTTCCCCCATACAACATGGGTGACAGCCCCGACAGTTCCGGATCTGTCATGGAAGAGGTACGCCCGGTCCTTCTCCTTACACCCCTCCTCTCTTTGTGCTCACCATTCGACGGGTGAGAGTTCTTGTAGTATGCGTTGACATTCTCTTATTCCTTGGACGATTTGTTGCCAAATAAACTGATCTTGATCATATAGATTAGGAGGTTTTCCGGCTGTCGAACGCTCAGAACGTCGTAAATCAGAAGTAGTTGTCGAATCAAGTTGGGTAGTTGAGTCAGATTGGATTGATGGGGGCGGGGATGCACCCAGTTCAGGGGAAACAGCCATTTCAGGAATCTCAGGAGCCCCAGGGGCTTCGGGTATCTACTCTTCTTCTGGGCCTGCCAGTGACGGTTCGGGGCATTCTTCTTCTTCACAATCAGCAACGACTGAAGGAAGGTTCTCAGGAATACTGTGTTTTTCTTCTTCTAGTACAGGGTCTCTTGACATGCAGGGATGCAGCATGTTTCCATGTACAACATGAGTAGGAGCATTTTCTTCCCCTTCAGGTTGAACTTCATAGACGGGTCCCTCAGAGTTGATTCGTCGCTTCACCCAATTCGGTGTTTTCTCCCACCGACACTCTAGGATGTTTATCTTAATCTCCATCCTGCAGAGCTGTCCCTCACAGTCGCAGAGGAGTTGTCTCCAGATGTTCAAGTTCTTGAAAACTGGTCTGCACCACACGATGTAGAGTCTGTAATCGATGACGATGTTCTCAGACCCAGGTGGACACCCCGTCTGTGGGTAGTCCTCCTCTGGGTCCAGTTCCAGCTCTATAATCTCTTTTCCTGGCCTGCCGAAGAATAAGGTGTAGGGAGTGTAACCTGTGGTGCGATGTACCCAGTTGTTGTATACCCACATCAACTCCGCTATGAATTCTGGCCACTGAACCTTCCGGTCTCCCTCTAGTGTCCTTAACATCTGGATGAGAGAACGATTGAACCTCTCGCAAGCTCCAATTCCTTGAGGCTCCATCACTCGCCTCAGACAGCAGGCACTTTGGTCAGAGTGGATTCTCTTTGGACATCTGTACACTTGGATGAAGTTCTTACAGATGGCATGTGCTGCTGATTCAGCTGTTTGGTCTCGTGTCGGAGTCACAACGGCAAACTTGGTGAAATGGTCCGTCATCATCAAACAATGTTCATACCCTTGATGTGCAAGGCCTATCGTGAAGTAATCGATCATTAACACTTCTAAAGGGGCAGAGGTCACAATAGTTTGTGTGGGAGCTCTCTGTTCCAAAGGTTTGGCCAATTCGCAACTCCTACAGAATCGGCATACTTCCTCTACCACGGACTTTAGCAAGGGATGGTAAACTAGTCTTTGTAGCCACTGAAAGGTCTTTTCCTGACCGAAGTGAGCGCCTCTCTCATGTGCTTCCATAGCCACTTTATGCAGCAGCATTTCGGGAATCACCACTTACAGTCAGGGCCCGTTGCAATTGGATCTTCCGACACAACAGTCCATTCCTCAGTTGGAGTCTTTCCCATTGCCGAAGGATTTGTAGAGCCTCAGGAGACAGGGCCTCCCTCTCACTCTGGCGGAGCAGTTTTTTAAGGGCTACCCACTGTCTTATTTGTGCGAGTTCTCCGTCTTCCTGTTGGACTCATACCCACTCGTCACGGGGCTGCCCCAGTACATTTTCCCAGGACACTGCTTGTACTTGTTCCTGCGTAGCTGCCAACATCCTGACAGATTCTCGGGAACTTGGGAACTTCTTCGGCCTCTAGTTCTTCATCTTGGTTGGAACCAGGCTTCTTGTGTGTCACCCTAGATAGTGCATCTGCATAAGTATTTTCGGCTCCCTTCCTGTAGGCAATTCTATACCGGTACTTGGCCATTCAAGCCACCCAGCGCTGCTCCAGGGCCCCCAACTCTGCGTTCTCCAAGTGAGCCAGTGGGTTATTATCGGTGCATACCAGGACTTCAGAAAAAGACAAGTATTCTACAAACTTCTCCGTCATAGCCCACACTAATGCTAATAGCTCCAGTCTAAACGAACTATAGTTGTCTGGGTTCCAAGTCATGGAGAGAACTACTCGCGTAGGCAATCACCCACTCTTTTCCGTCTTGGATCTGAGACAATACAGCTCCAAGTCCATGCAGGCTCCCATCAGTATGGAGAATGAATGGTAGAGAGAAGTCAGCATAGGCTAGGACCGGTGCTTCAGACAAGGCCACTTTCAAAGCTTGGAACGCTTTCTCCTGGCGATCTCTCTACTGAATTGCCCTATCAGATGGTACTCCCTTCAGCAGTTCTAACAATGGATTCACGATGCGAGTGAAGTTCTTTACAAATCGCCGATAGTATCCAGTTAGTCCCAAAAAGGCCTGAACCTCTTTCATGGTCTTCAGGATGGGTCAATCCTGTACCGCTGCAATTTTCTCACGGGACTGTCTTACTCCTTCAGCAGAGACAACATGTCCTAGATATTCAATGTGGGTGGGAAACAGATGACACTTGGAGGGTTTTACTTTCAATCCATGTTTCTGAGGCTGGCTAAGTCCTTGTTCTAGTCGCTGCAGATGTTCTTCGAACATGGCGGCATACACGATTATATTGTCCAGGTAGATGAGAGTGGCTTCAAAGTTCAAATCTCCCAAACACCTTTCCATGAGACGCTGAAAAGTACCAGGAGCATTAGCAAGACCAAACAGCATCCGGTTAAACTTGTACAAGCCCATAGGTAGTATGAAGGCCGCTTCTTTTCTCCGTCATGTTCGGACATCGGCACTTGCCAATAGCCACTGGCCACGTCTAATGTAGAAAAGTAATTTGCGCTTCCCAGTGCAGACAATGACTCTTTGATTCGCGGTAGTGGGTATAAATCTAGCACAGTGCAGGCATTTAGTTTACGATAGTCCACGCAGAAACACAGAGTGCCGCATTTTTTCGTACCAGCACAATGGGAGTAGCCCACGGGCTTTGACTCTCCCGGATAACACCGTTCTGTGGCATCCGTGTCAGCATTCCCTTCACCTCCTGGTACATTTGCGGTGGTATTTGCTGATAGCGTTCTCTTATGGGCGCAGCATTACCGGTTGGGATTGCAGTAGTTCAAACTGAAATCTTCCTCATGATGTGTGACTATGTCCTGATATCGTCCGAGTAGGGCTTCCACCTGTTGTACCTGTTGCGGTGTGAGTTCTGCTAATTGAGCCCGCATTTGTTCCAAAATACGGCACCCTTTCCGCAGTTGTTGAGGTTTTGACACTGGAGACGTCTCTACAGTTACCGTCCATGCGTCTTCCCTTTTTACGGTCGATTGAAAGGCCTGTGGCAGTATTAGCTCCTCCGGCATGCCTAGAATTTGTGCTACTTCACTTCTGGGTGGAAGTGTCAGATTGTCCTCTCTCCTCTCTCAAGTTCACACACCGCATAGGTACCATCCCATCCTGTACAGTATCTAGTGTTCGTGCAACTAGAAGCCCTGGAGGTAGGTGCTCCATGACAGCTGGCTCTATTTGTATTTCGACTCCCTCCAGAGGGGTGCAAGCCCGGACGGGTAAAGAAAGCACGGTTTGTCCTGGTGGTAGTACAAGGTTTTTTGCAGCCGGGATGATCGCTTTTCCCAGCACCTTCCCGTCGCAGGAGGTCTCTTGCACTTCAGCCATCTGAATCAACTGCTGAAACACTCTCCTTTGGGGAGTATGTGTGCTTCATTGTTTCAAAAACACGTTTGGGGACTCATTGATGAGAAGACTTCCAAATTCTTTAAGCATATTCATCCCCAAAGTGACAGAATATCCATGTTCTGTGTCTCCCGTGTTTAACACCACACCTTTGCGGCCCAGATCTTTGCCACAGACCGTCATTTGCATCCAGGCCACCCCTGCGACCGGGATGGGTAAATGATTGGCGGCCATCAACTTTATCACCGGGCCCCACCCAGGCCTCATTGGTTTCGGGGAAATGTCTTCTAAAGTATGTCTCGGGCATCGTAGTCACTTGTGAGCCGGTATCTACCAGACAGCTGACAACCCGACCATCCATCTCAGCCCAGACTAGAGGACACACAGAAACTAAATTGGTGGGACTTCTGATTCTCCGTTTTAGATGTTCTGGCTCCGGGCGGCGTCCCTCAGCCTCAGAGTCTCCTAGTCTAACGGACGGCGCTGAAGAGGCCATCCTCAACGTGCGCAACCCCGAGCTACATGTCCCATTTCACCACAGACATAGCATGTAGGAAGTTCCTCCTGAGAAGATGTTCTCAAGACCCGTCACGGTTCTGGGACAGTTCTGCCACCGGGTGATTTTATTGAGGCCGTCACCTTCTTCTTGGTATCCGTCAGGTCTTCCCATATGACCTGAATCTCCTTCCGCAGATCTTTTACCCATCTTGGTTCAGTGATCAGATTTACAGATGCCTCTCTGCTCCGGACCTTCGCCGTCGAGACTGTCACCCCCTGCTCTTGCTCACCTGCGCTTGCCTCATTGCTAACTGCTGAAAAGGTCATGCACGGATTTACTCGCAAGCGCTCTCGTAGGGCCTCTTTCAGCAGCACGTCTCTCAATCCAGTCACTAACTAGTCAATACTCTGCGCAGGGAGAGGGTACTGTAAAACAGAAGTGCAGCTAATTATGCAGAGTGGGATAAAACAGGAGTAGGAAATATGAAAGAGAGTTCAGTAAAGATAAACTTATCAGTCCGATGACATCCAGAATGTGGAATCCTAGGTTCAAACGGTGGCGACAAGGCAGTGGCGCGTGAGGGGTCCAGTGTGGTCCTAAAGGAGATGGGGATCCGGAGAAAATGGCCGCTGCATGCTCAGGTTCAGATCTCGTCCCGAGATCTCGGGAGACGAGATCTGAAACTGTGCATGCACCGCCCCCAGCGGCCATTTTTCCGGAGGCCACCGCATCGCAGCAATGGAGCTGCTGGGTCCTACGGGCTTTGAGGAAATGCCGGCAGAGCCCCAACTCTGCACAAAGAGCCGCCGCTGCCCCCCAGCACAGAGCTCCCACGCTGCTGAAAGCGAAGCCGCCGCCACCGCCGCCCCCAGCACAGAGACCGTTAGAAAGCATCACTGCCACAATGAGGTAATGGGGGATACTCCAACACCTTCCCTGTGAGACGCCCCCTCCCTTTGTCATCGGGACCACTCCCCCCAACATATGCAGATTGATCCACACCCGACCTATAAGATGACATCCAGTGTATAAGAAGACCCCCACTTTTAAGAAGATTTTATATTTTAACTGGAAAAGTTGAGGGCTCGTCTTATACGCCCAGCCGTCTTATACGTCGGAAAATACGGTATTAGCAGCAGAAAGAAACCCCAGTACATTATGTTTGTGAATTATACCACTGTGTGTGGAAAAAAATTCACAAGAAAACAAAATGAAAACCATTTCAAAAAGACCTTAAAAAAGGATGATTGGAGTCTTAATGGTTAAAAAATACACTTTATTATCACAAAAATGACATATTTTAATGCACAGTAGAAAAAGACAGACAGATAATCGCTTATGGCAATTAAATGTATACAAAAAGTGAAAAAGGAGTAAACCCTAAACGTTTCGCGTTTTCAATTTGCTTTCTCAAGGGGAATTAATAACTGGGGTATCTGCCAGGACCTTTATGTATTCACGGCAACGGTCATGTGGGAAAACCACGTGATCTACAGCCGTCCAGTGGAGGGGTGACACGTACTATTGTTTAACATGCACTTATCATGTTGATATATTCTGATCATCACATCATTGCTGTTGGGGGATTTCTGACTTACCCATAGGGTTTATTCCTTTTTCACTTTTTGTATACCTTTAATTGCCATCAGCAATTTTTATCTGTCTGTATACCATGCATGTAAATATATTTGTCATTTTTGTAATAATAAAGTGTAATTTTATCCATTAAGACTCCAATTTTCCTCCTTTTTTTACGAGGTCTTTGGAGTGGTTTTGATTATGTTTTCTTGGGAAATTTTGGTTACACACTGTGGTACAATTCACAAGCATAATGTATATGGGTTTATTTATGCTTCTAATTGCTGGGCATCTGTAGCTGGGATTCTTATGAGATGTCTTTTCATCTTTTTCTACCATGCATTTAAATATATTTATCATTTTTCTAATTATAAAGTCTATTTTTTAATCATTTAGACTCTAATTATACTTCTTTTTACAAGGTACCCAACAATTGTATTATGGTGCATGGGTTATTAGTGACTCAACAGATCTATCCACTTAGATGCTTCAGTCAGAAATTGATGGTGGTGTGTAAGTTGTTGAATGGATGTTTAAAAGTCCTTAAATAATTGCTGTTAGATGGCAGAAGAAGAGCACCCACTATGTGGACTTGGCTTTATTCTTAGGACCTCTTCATATATCCACATCCAAAATTTGAGGTACATATACTGTATGTTGTGTTGGAAAGGAGTTACATTTTGCAACTACTGTACTTGTGAGAAAACCTCATATGAATTATCTCTTTCAGACAACCACTCAATATGCTTTGGAAAATGTTCCTCTAAGTAGTCAGCCCTCCTAAAAAAGATGGACAATGTGCAGAGAAAATTATGGTACTGAAACTCTGTTGCAGGAAATATTATTTTGATTTAGTGATGGTCTTCTTAAAGAGGCGTTTTTTGAGAGGTTTCTCTGGATTTACTGCAGAAGTCATAGGGCCCAATACATCAAGACTGGGTGTGCTGGAGGGGATGTGCTGCTGTCAATCGCTCCTGATTCATGAAGAGGTGAATCTGGAGCGTCTGACGGGTGATGTGTGTCTCCTTGCACTACACCAGAAATCTCATTCCAGTCAGATACTGTAGTGAGATTTCTGGCTTATAGAAGGCCATTGTTCATCATGAATTAGACGCGATGTGGCGTTGTAAGGTTCAGCAAGGACTGTAGTCGTGGCCGAGTACTCCGGGGCAACGGTGTCCTGGCTTCCCCTTACATAGACATGACAGTTTTCTGTCAGCATACCTGTAGCTCCAGGTCCAACTCCTTCAGAGTCTCCTCTCTGCTGCATGGGACTCTCTTAAGACGATTTCACACAAACTGAGGCACAGTCCATTGCAACTTTCAACTGAATGACTTTACTAGATTCTTTACACAGCACATCCTTGTACTCCACAGCTTTTATCACAGGTTGCACAATACATATTTCTTCATCTTTCCCTGCTCTTCTCTCATGGCTACACAGCACGTACCCAGGTCAGACCGTCCCAGTCGGTCTATCAGCATCCTCCTTGTTTGCCTCTGCCATGGTTAGACACTCCTCTGTTTCGCCCCAGACATCAGATCATCTGTACCCGAAGTCAGTTGCCACATAGCGAGTGACCTGCCCTTCTGTACTGCCTTAGCTTCTCCTGAGGTACTTTCTATAGCCTCCAGTACATTGTGGGGACCTACCACCTTGAACAGTATTGCAGCATCCTCCCTGCTCACATTCACTGTGGTTGTGGACTCCCTCAGCCATTTAGCCCCAGTACTGAGGGCATCAATCCATGC
>VIAB01023418.1:32040-43908 GCA_009801035.1 Oophaga pumilio | reverse complement strand
AAGGTTAAATTTTAGAATAGATCCTACCCTGCTTTTTGAACAATCGTTGGATTGGTAGTCATTGCTTTAGAATACCCATAATGTCATGCTTAAATATACATCCCACCATATCGCAAGATATAGATCTCTCATAAAGGAGGAAATAACCCTATAAATAATATCTGCACTTAATTAAGGGTTCCTTTTAAGAAAGAATATTCTTATAACATAATATAGATAGCACCAGCTCTTCCTGATTCTTTAAGAGGCAATGTGCGCATTCCTATCGTGTCCCCAGCCTATTGTCAAGAGGTACCTGATACTTAAGGCATCTCCACCAATGGGAATATGCCTGCGCAACATTTTCTCTGTCTGTGTTCATCTACTGAGTTGCCAGCTCCTGTCCTGTTTGTCTCTCTGGGGGCTGTATACCCATGTGTTATGTTTTGGTAGCTGAGGAGAGCAGGCAAAAACGGCAATACACCAGAGAGGTTGGAATCTACTGGATTGCAGTACCCTGACTAACCATCACAACTAAAGGCAGCCGTGGAGCGTTCCTACGTTGGTCCTAGACGCCTCGTCACAGCCTGAGAGGCTAACTACACCTAAAGATAGAAAGAGGAAAGCTATCTGCCCCGGAGCAGATCCCCAAAGAACATAGGAAGCCCCCAAACATGTAATGGCGGTTAGACAAGAGGAAATACAGACACGGACAGAAAATAGTATGAGCAAACGCTGGGGCCCAATCTGACTTAGACAGAAAAGGATAGGAAGGATGCTTACTGCAATCCAAAAAAACCCTAAAAAAAGCCAACGCTACTAATTGCAAAAACACCTGAGATCACACGACCTCTACCACCTAAATTAGTTCTCTGGTGTAACAAAACTAAGCCGCAGCCACAGAAAAAAACTGGAAAAGGCAAATGAACAAACAACAATGGCTCCAGAGGAACCGAGAGGAGACCAAGCCCCCCGGGGAGGGGAACCTGGCCAACCTCACAGAAATGCAGAGAAATATACAAATGGCAAGCACAAAAACAAAAAACAGAAAAAATCTTATCTGAGAGCAGGAGAAGAGGCAAGACTCGGCAAGCTTCCAAGTGAACCAGGAAACAACGTTGAGACAAGAACAATTGATCACCGACAACCATGATGGGGGAAACCTCCCTTATATCCAGCCAGTCTGTGATCCCTGATTGCCAATCCTCATTGAATGGTTCAGTACTGCTTGCAACCACCAGAGGGAGCTTCTGCTCAGAATTCATTTCTAAAACATTCATAACACCCATGCCTGAATCCTGTATTTTTAACTTGTACCTGTGATTCTCCTTCTCTGAACAAAGTCCTATCCCTAAACTTGTTGTATCCTAGTTTGAAACTTTCCCTACCCTGCTGTCTGTCCTTGTTCCTACTCCTTATACTTGCAGTATCTGAACCAACACCTATCTCTATTCTGTTGTCTCTGCACAACATAAGTGACTTTGGTATACACTTGCTACTTCATTGTACGTACTTGTGTGAATCTGGTCCTCTGTTCCTGCGGCTCTGCACATGTTTCCTTGTCTGTCCAGTTTGAACTGGGTCCTATTTGTTCCCGTATTACGGTACCTACCAGTTCCCGTATTAGCTACCTGTCTTCCAGTCGTACCTGCTTGTGTCCCAATTCTTCCTGAAACGGTTCCTGTTAGTCCAATCTAAACAGATTCTTACCTGTCCCTGTATCCCACTTGTGCCTGCCAGTGTCCCAGTCCTTCCTGAAACAGTTCCTGTCCCTCCAGTCTGAACTGTGCCTGCCTGCCAGTGTCAGCTGTGCCCACTTGTACTTGCCTGTCCATACATCAGCTGAGCCAGACAGTATATCTGCAGTTACTTGCCTGCACCTGTCGTTAATGTCTTGTCCCCTTGGGGGTTAGCTGGTACTGCCAGACGCCACCCTGGAGTGGTACCTGACTCCAGTGAACACCAACGTAGCTTCTTGGTCACGCCCCTCCAGGGTAAGTCTGGTTTGTGACACAGTGGGGCCACAATCCTCGCTCTTGCTATCCAGTCGGGGCGTGAGCGTTACAATAGTACAATTATAAGGACGATAGGGAGGTAATTTCTCCACCTCTTTTTCTGTGAACACATCTCTGAAGTCCTTCAGTACTGTACCTCAGCAGACCTTTCAAACTAGTAAAGCACATTTGTACAGTTTTTAGACATTTCTTGCAACAATTGGGGCTCCATTTCACAATCTCCTTCTGACATCAATCAATAACAGGATTGTGAATCTACAAACAGTATCAACCTAGCATGTAAATTATCCAACACAAAACAAGAGATGTATTCAAAGTGGAGTGCTCCCACTTGGAGAGAGAAATCCACAGTTACCCTCTTGACCAAATTCTGGGCTAATGGTGTCTTTTCAAGGGTGAAAATTTGAATGGGTCTTTCTAAACTAGTTCTCTAACCCTAACTTCAGAACCAGTCCCGAATCAATAGTTAGCAGCAGACCCACAGTCAAAGAACAGCAATGATGATGGCACCTGGCTCTCAAACAATAACACCGTATTTATCAGTACTTTATCAGAGTAAGAAAAAGGTACCTGGGAAAGTAGGTGACCTCCTCGGCCGTCACCCAGATTCGGACGTTCTGTCGACGGTTTGCTAGTCTGGGAACGAGTTGGGCAGTCCTTGAGAAAATGTTCAGAGAGACCACAGTACAGACAGAATCCGAGATCTTGTCTAAGTTCTTTCTCAACAACATGAAGACTGGCCACTCTAACCTCCAATGGCTCCATCTCTTATAAATGGACCTGCTCTTAGGACGTATAACTGTCGGCCTACTGTTCATCACATCTCTCACGGATTCTTCGGTCTATTCGTATGGCCTCCGCCAGAGAAAAAGGAACATCATAAAGAACTAGAGCATTCTTAAGGATTTCTGAAACGCCTTTGTGGAACTGGCACCTGAGAGCAGCATCGTTCCACATAACTTCAGTGGACCACTGATGAAACTCAGTACAGTAGTCCTCAGTATTGATGAGTGAACGTGCTCGGTAATACTCGTTACTCGCCCGAGCATCGCTGTACTTGCAGTACTCGGCGAGCAACGAGCATTTCCGGGATTGCTCGGCGGGAGTTCTGGTGCATGCCCTGCATTTTTGTCACTCCTTAGAGCGCCAATCAACATGCTGGGATTGTCTGCCACGCACTCTAATGCCGCAGCCATCTTTGTTGTGATATTACATTGATTGGCTAGCCGCACAGCGTCATCAGGTGTATAAGAGACCTGGCGCCGCCATGCTCGGCACAGTTTGCTCCGGAATTAGCGAGTGTAGGGAGAGCTGCTGCTGAGATAGGGTCAGATTTGGGGGTTTAGAAGGTAGTGTAGGTACCTTCAAAGAATACACAAATACAGCTTAATCAACAGTCCTTTTAAGGACTAATTTCGGGTTATATAGATTGCTAGGTAGGCAGGGAGTGTATGTGCGTATATACTGTTCATATCAGTGCAAGGCATGCACGCACAGTATGTGGGTATATAGATCTCAGTAGCAGACAAGCATTCTATGTGGCATACTTAATTGCATACATCAAGAGGGTTCATTCTATTACTGTCTGCTGCTGCTGCTGCCTATTACATATATTGTCCGTATCTACACAGCCCTAGGTCTCAGTGGGCTGCAGATTTTTTTTTTTTGCATCTTAATCCTGATTATTTTTTTCCCAAAGCAATCCAGAACCCCTTTTTTATCTAACTGCTTGTTGACACTGCAGAATACAGCCAGATCCTTTTCATAGTATACAGCGTGAAAATACAGCTATTTTCAACTGGTTTGCAAATCCCAGGCCTGACATCTGAGTGCGGAGAAACATTTGCCATTTTTTGTGGTACTGTAGAATTTTTTGGAAGTGTCTTATACAATTTTTTGACACCATTTTGCTGCCCCCAAAAATATTTAGCTACAGGGCAGATATTTTACACTGGGTTTTGTCCGCCACACGGATCACATATCATTGCGCTAAAAATTTACCCATTTCAGGCCTCCATGGAATTTTTTTGTTGTGTCATAGCCTACTTATTGACACAATTTTGCTGGCCTAAAAATAAATAAATAAATACAGGGCAGATATTTGAAAGCGGGCTCAATTCGTCAGACGCCTAAGCTATCTGTGGGCTAAAAATTTTGTCATTTCAGGCCTCCATTCCACAGTTTTTGTTGTGTCTTACCTTAGTTATTGACACCAGTTTGCAAAAAAAAAAAAGATAGTCCAGATATTTTAAAGTGTGTTTTTTTCCGGCACATGGATCACATCTAAGTTTGCTCCCAATTCAGCCTTTTGTAGTGAACGTGGAAAATATTGTACTGCATTTAAAATGGGAAAGGTGGGTGGCAAGAGGCGGGGAAGAGGACATGATGATGATGATGGTGCATGCAGAGGCCGTGGGCAAGCTGAAATTGGGCCACAACAAACACCCACATTTTCTTGCCACAGATTCCTGTAAGAATTCATAGGGGATGGCAGAATAGCACTCTTGACACCAGAGCAGCGTGAAAAGGTAGTTGGTTGGATGGCGGATAATGCTTCCAGTCACTTGCCACCAGCACCCTGTCTTCCACATGGTCAAGTCTGAGTAGCCTTGAGTTTGGACTGCATATTCCTCACCCTGATCCTCCTTCCTCCTCCCATGCCGAGTACCCGGAGACAACTGATCCCACACTTGTACACTCCGAAGATCTGTTCACTTTTCCATTTATAGATTCGGCAGTCTTTGGAACGCAAGAGGAAATACCCAGTCAATGCCCCACAGGCCACAGTACAAAATTCACACATTTCTCATCTGCTTGCGCTCAAAATTTTGCCTTTTAGACTCGTGGAGATGGAAACTTTCCGCAACCTGATGGCGGTGGCCGCCCCAAGGTACTCTTTCCCCAGCCAGCACTATTTATCTCGATGTGCCATCCCGGCATTACACAAGCACGTGTCCCACAACATTACCCGTGCCCTCAACAATGCAGTTACTGGGAAAGTACGCTTAAACACGGACACGTGGACAAGTGCTTCTGGGCAGGGATGGTACATGTTACTGACGACACACTGGGTTAACATAGTGGAAGCTGGGACCCAGTCAGACCTTGGGATGGAACACGTCCTACCAACTCCGAGGATTGCGGGCCCTAGGTCAGTCAGGGTTGCCCCCACAGTCTACAGCTCCTGCATGTCATCCTTCTCCTCCTCCTCCTCTTCAGCCTGCACTCCAAAATGACCACATCAGTCTCAAGCTGAAAGCACTGCCTCAGCCAAGTGGCAACAGGCTGTGCTGAAGCTAATATGCTTAGGTGACAAACTACACAATGTTGAAGAGTTGTAGACAGATCTGAAAGAGCAGGCAGATATGTGGCTGACACCGCTGAACCTACAGCCAGGCATGGTCGAGTGTGACAAAGGCCGGAACCTGGCGGCTCTGAGGCAAGTTCACACATGTACCATGCCTGGCCCATGTACTTAACCTCGTGGTTCAGTGGTTTCTCAAAACCTACCCGGAGCTGCTGGATCTGCTTGTGAAAGTACGCCGCCTGTGTGCCCATTTTAAAAAGTCAGCCACAACTTCGGCTGCTCTTGCTGTGCTTCATTAGCGTTTGCAGCTTCCGGCTCACCGATTGGTGTGTGATGTCCCCACGTGTTGGAACTCTACACTGCATTTGCTGGAAAGGATTTGTGAGCAGAAGAGGGCAGTTGTTGACTACCAACATCAACAAGGCCATCGGTATTCAGTTCAGACTCCACACATAAGACCTCAGGAGTGGACATGGATGTCAGACATATGTACCATCCTACAAAACTATAAGGAATCCACCAAGATAGTGAGCGGCGACGATGCCATAATTAGCATCACCATCCGGCTTCTCTGTATTCTGAAAAGCTCTCTGCTCACAATCAGAGGATGCATTGCAGGCAGAGCATGATGAGATGGAGCAAGGAACCATACACGGTGATTACACACTGCTCAGCCTCATGTCATCCAGACGTGGATTGGTTGACAATGAGGAGGAGGAGGAAGAACAGGAGCTACTTCCATGCGCTATAGACGGTACTACAAGCACAACTGTCATAACGTCTGTTCAGCGTGGATAGACTGAGGACACGGAGGAGGAGGAGAACAGCATGGTCAGTCTTCCTGTTGGTGAGGACACGGAAGTCTTGCCAGTTAGCAGTCTGGCACGCATGGCAGACTTTGTTACGCTGCCTTTCCCGTGACCCTCGCATTATCAAAATTTGTGCTGACACACATTACTGGTTGGTGACACTTCTGGACTCACACTACAAGGACAACTTTCAATCTCTTCTTCCAGAGTCAGATTGGTGTTCTAAAATGATGCAGTACCAGTTGGCCATTGTTGCGGAATTGCTGAAAAAATTCCCATCTGAAAACGCTGGCGGCAGAGGTCACAGTTCGTTGGACAACCAAGGAGTAGAGGCGAGAGAGACACAACTACAATCCAGCAGAGCAACACCAAGAATTGGAGCATATAATCCATATATAGACACAATATCGTGGTATCAAATAGTTTACTTTAATATAATATATTTTATAAAATACAGACAAAAACACAATACATACGTAAGTACAGAGTGCTCAAATGCAGAGATGAACAGTTCAGACTGTATACAGACACTGCACAAAGATCCGGATAATGGGCAATCAAGTACTGAACTCATCCATAGTAATATCCAACCACCTTATATGCAGCATAGTGCTGTGATCACTCTTTCTATCCCCCCACAAGAATAGTAGTATTAAAAAACTGCCTATAGCTTAATACAGAAATAATACTATGCAGCCATTGCTGCCAATCCTAGTACACATGCGGTAAGCAGCAAGTAAAGAGGGGGAAAGAGGACAAAAGGTGATCAATCTAATTACCCATATCCTTCTCCATGCGCAGGTGACGTGCCCCTACGCACGTTTCGCTTTCGCTTCCTCGGGGGGCCGGGTTGTGTAGTGTGCCCCACATTGATACTTTTATATCCGCTGCTGAGCGCCTAATTGCGAAAGTTTGGAAAGATGTTGGAGTACCTTGCTGACCGTACCAACGTCCTCCGTGATTTATCTGTGCCTTTTAATTATTGGGTACCCAAGCTGGACTTGTGGCATGAACTGCCGCTATTGTTTTGTCAGAGCGAGGTTTTCATGCCGCTGGTGGAATAATAACTGATAAGCGCATCCGGCTGTCAACTGAAAATGCTGACTCTTATAAAAATGAACAAGGCCTGGTTTGGGACAGACGTCTGTACACTACCGAATGATAACAGCGAAACATAACCTCCAATACAGTGTATTTTTTGCGAGGTGTATTACCATTCACCTCTTCACACCCACACATAGGTATACGCTTCCTGACTTTGGCTATTTAGTGTGTTATCCTCCTCCTTCACCTCATCCTCATCATCCACCACCACTAGATCAACATGGTGACCGTGGTCCGTGATGCAACAGCAAACTTATTGTGTAAAAGGGTGTTTTTGATGCCCTTTTAATTCAAAAGATTTACACAGTAGGTTGATATCTACCCCACCAGGGGAAAATGTTTGTCAGCCCATACACATAGTGTATGGGCCTTCCAAGTATATGAGACCCGCTCCTTTAAACTGGGAAGAAATTTTTCGTAGGCCATCCTCCACGTCTCTTCAGACACGACCGCTAGAACACGAGGGTGAACGTGTTCCGTGATGCAACAGCCACGTAATTTTCTTGAAGAGTGTTTATGATGCCATAACAAAAATGTTGAGACAGTATGTTGAAGTGTACCCTACAGGGGGAATTGTTTGTCTGCCCATACACTTATTGTATGGGCATTACAAGTACAGGAGACTCGCTCCTTTGTAATGGAAACAGATTTTTAGGAGCACTTCCTCCACGTCTCTTCCAAGTGGTATTTGGGTGCATCCAAATATGGGGCAGCCCTTGCATTCACTGCATAGGCAAACAGTATGGGAGACCCACTTCCTGTGATCTTTGTAGGTTGTTTATCTTCAACAATGCAATTCTTCACTGCCAGTTCTTCAGCCTCAACACTGCAATGCTACAATGCAGGGTCTTCAGCCTCACCACTGTAATTTACCAATGCAGGAACAGTGCAATTCTACACTGATGGTTCTTCAGGCTCAACACTGAAATGCTCCACTGCTGGGTGTTCTTCCTCAACACTGCAATGCTATAAAGGATCTTCAGCCTCAAAACTGCAATTGTCTACTGCAGGATCTTCAGCCTCAACACTGCAATTGTCCACTGCAGGGTCTTTAGCGTCAACACTGCAACTGTCCACTGCAGGGTCTTTAGCGTCAACACTGCAATTGTCCACTGCAGGGTCTTCAGCCTCAACACTGCAATGCCCCACTGCTTGGTCTTTAGCCTCAACACTGCAATGCAGGTTCTTCAGGCTCAACAATTCACTGCGTAACCAAACAATATGGGAGTACCAAATTAATAGGAACAATGCTTTCAGGTATCCAACCAGTACGTGGTTCAAAGGCTTATTGGGGTGAGTGTTACTTTGGTGCAGGGCAGGCCTTGCATTCAATGCATAAGCAAACAGTATGGCAGTACCAAATGCAAAAAATGTGAACTTGGTTTTCATGTGGCCATCCAGTACGTGGGTTCAAAGGCTTATTGGGTACGTGTTAATTTGGTGCAGGCCTTGCATTCAATGCATAGGCTAACCCATTGGGAGACCCATTTTCTTATAATTGGAACACTTTTTCATGAAGCCCTCCTGTACGTCTCATCAAAGGGGTATGGGGGTGCGTCCTAATTTTTGGCTGCCCACCCACTCACTGCATAGGCAATAACAGTATAGGAGACCCATTGTTTAATAATGGGAACAACAAAGCATAGCCAGCTGATAGTTCTCTAAGAATAGTGAGGTCCGACTGCTGGCCCTAAAAAATTGGCTTTGTGACTTTGAGTCCCTCCTTCATAAATGAAACAGGATGTGTCTGATGTCACACACCACATGGCCAGCTAATTTTGTTAAATGTTAAAATGACATTTCCCAGTAAATGCATTTGTATTGGTTGAAAGCAATGCTAAAGTTGAAAAATGCATCAAAAACGCTACGTGTGAACATAGCTCAAGTAGTGGAGGAACATTTTTGTTTTTGGATAATTAATTTACCTTGTATAAAAGTCATTACCCTGGAAAGGATGTTCCTTAACATATTTCCCAGAAAAATCCATTTTGGTTTCATATGTTTTTTGGTGCACCTGTAAAAATGGCGTAAAACTCTGACAACATTGTTCACAGCTGTGACCTTGGAGTCAGAAATGCTTCCAGGGGCATTCCCCATGATATTACCATGTCATTTGAGCACTGTTTCCATCATTTTCAGACGTTTTTAGACTTTGAAAGGACCCCCAGGGTGATAGCGGCACAAATGCTCTGTTCCCCCATAGACTTACAATGGGCTCACTGCTCGGGTCGAGTACCCGAGTATTCCAATTTGATCGACCTGAACAATGAGCACCCAAGCATTTTAGTGCTCGCTCCTCACTAATCCTCAGCTGTCCAACCCTCCCCCCCCCATGCCAGGTTCATGATCTTAGCCTCAGTGACCTGGATCCAGTCGGGTTCGTCATATATCAGACCTAAACTGTCAGTCATCCACAAAAAAACATTTCTGGGGTTTGTGGGGGCAAGGAAAATTCCCAGGTATGAGAACCCACTCGCAGTAAGGACATTATTGTCATGGTCTGTTTGGAGAATCGTATTTGGTTAGCGTGTGGTTAATGTTCTTTTCCTCCCTCTGGCTGTGGGTGGTCTTTATATAGCCTCTCTTGAGGTTTGACCGCTGTCGGTTATACTCTTGTCCCCGGCTGAGTTCTGACCCCCGTGTGTCTGTGGATACTGCTTGCTACTGAACGTCTGCCTGTGTTTGACCTGGTCCGTTTATTGTTTCTGCTTTTGCCTGCTGATTCTGTACTTTGCTGTTTCCTTCTGACCTCGGCCTGTCTCTGACCTCTAGCTTGATATTCCCTGTTCTGTACCCCGTTGCCCTCTCCGGTTTTGACCTTGGCTAGTGTTTGACTGCGGTAACCTTTGTCCCTTCCTAGTCTGCCCCGTCCTCAGTGCTTACCCTGTCCTCCCCGTCATCCCGTGCTTCTTCCTCCGCTGGTGCCCTGCTTTGCCGGAGCCTCGGGGTGAATCTCCGCCCTTCTCTGTCACGTGCTTCAGGTACTGTTTCTGCTGCACGTCTTCACACCGGACTTGTGTTCTCTTGCCGGCAGTTGTGGTTGCTGTCTTCTCGGCTCAAGGCACGTGTACTGACATGCGCGGAAGGTACAGTGCGGTACTCCTGTCATTCACCTCTGTTCAGGGCACACGCACTGACGGTCGCAGTTGGTTCAGTGCGGTGCCCATGATAATTATTATTGCCACTCACTGGAACTCCTCTCCTGATAATCAGGGGCGAAGGCTGAAAACTAATCTACAGCTCTCCTGAAAATGTATTAGGGAGGGCTATTAAAGGTTCAGGAAAGATCAGTTGATGTACAGTTGTACATCAGTTGGGTACTAACATATTTGCTACTGCCGTCAGTCGGGGGCTATAGTACGAGTAGGTCTACATCAAATTAATTCTGACCCTGCAACTGACATTGTGCTTACTCCAGACTCTGGCATAACTTAGCAAGTTCATGAGACATCTGCCACAAATTTGTCACCTGGTCAGTGTGTGAACATGCTCCATACTGATGAAAAAGAAAAATGTATGGGCCAGATGTACTGTGACATCCCAGACACACTGAGGGGTGGAATCGTGGGACTTTTTAGGAATTGCAGAATTTTTTAAAAGTAACTTGTTGGCCACTGAGCCATCATGCTGCTCATGTTCCTAAACAGTGGAAATCCCCCAAAAGTGACCACATATTGGAAACTACATGCCTTAAGGAATTTATCTACATGACCACCCTAAAGTCACAGGTGCTTCACTAAATGTTATAACGTTGAGCCGTTACAATGAAAAAGTATATTTTTTCCCACAAAAATGTTTCTATAGTCCAAAATTTTTCATTTTCACAAGGCTAATAGGAACAAAGGACCATACAATTTGTTGTGCAATTTTTCCTGAATATGCCAATACCCCAAATGGGGGTGGGAAATTGTTTATGCACATGGCAGAGCATGGAAGGGAAGGAGGGCTATTTGAATTTTGAAGCGCCAGTTTGGCTGTAATAGATTGCAGACGCCATGTCACATTTGCAGAGTCCCTTACATGCCAACCACCCATCCCAAGTGACTCCAGTTTGAAAACACTTTTTTCGTGGAATTCATCTAGGGGTGTACTGAGCATTTCTAACCCTCAGGTGATTCACATAGTTGTATAATATTGGGCTGAGTGAATGGAAAAATTATCATTTTTTTCCACTAAAATGTTACTTTACTCCCACAATTTTATTTTTCAAAATGTTTAAGTAGAAAATGAATGGTACAGTTTGTTACGCAATTTCTCCTGAGTATGTCAATACCCCATAGGTGATATGTTTTTGAGGCACAGTGCAAAGCCCACAAAGCATACCTCCCAACCGTCCCAAATTGAGCGGAACAGTCCCGATTCTGACCCTCCCGCCGCTGTCCCGCTCGGGACACTATGTGTCCCGCAGTGAGAGAAGCCGCCACGCCCCCCATGCACCCTATCGTCGCCCTCCCAGCTCTCCACTTCAGCTTTTTACAGCAGAGCAATGACTTCGCTGTGCTGTCCTCATCTGTGTGCACAGGACCTGTGATGAGGTCACAGGAGGGGAGGAGTTAGGCGTCACATGGTCAGGCTCGTCAGTGTGTGCAGGTCTCCGCTGTGCTGGTTGTCATGGCATACCTCCCAACTTTTGAAGATGGGAAAGAGGGACGGA
>VIAB01023416.1:0-12112 GCA_009801035.1 Oophaga pumilio | reverse complement strand
CTGATGGCAGTAAGGGGTTAACAATCACAGGTTTCGGTCATTAATGTTTGATTGATGAGAACATGATCACTAGATCCTGCCAATTAGCACAATGAGTGGACCACAGAGCTGCTCGGAGGGTTATTGCCATCCACAATATCTATGGTATGTACACAACAGATATAAATGCCCAACAGTTGCAAACCTCACAGTGCAGTCACAGAAGAGGTGGAGGCACGTGCACAAAAACTGCAGAGGAAATGCACAATTTTCAGAAAAAGAAAGCAAATTCCTGATGCATCCCAGTTATCAGTGTAGATGCTGGTCCAAGTGGTAGGAACTGCATCTACTACACATTTATAGCACAACCTATGGATATGTCAAAAATGTTTTAGTTGGTCCTGGAGAGCCTCAGACATAATGACATAGATAATATGATACTGATTCGGTCTTAAAACTCTACAAACGCACCCTTAACAGACATTCATTTTGAGATAAAAAAAAAATATATATATCTTACTGAAGATTGGTCCTTTTTCATTAACAAGACACTCAAGACCTGAGGGTCAACTTCTGAAAGGGAGGGAGAAAAAAAAAAAAAGGAGTGTTAATGTGAATCCATATCTGATATAAAATATGCAGAGACTTACCAGTGAAAGCTGTGTGTTTATTGGAGTTTACCATCATTCCAAGGAGGAGATGTTACATTGCCATATGACAGTCTTGTAACTACAAATATTTATTTTACTATTTCATAATCAATTTTAGAGTATTCTGGATTATCGGACAATCTAAGAAAAATAAGTAAAAGAGAACAGAACCTTCTGAAACAAAACCCAGAGTAGAAGTGTGCTCCCTGGCTCTCTCTGATCAGAGGTCCGCTTCCCGTGTGGGGGGAATCAAATTGCAGGTATTGAATTATCAAGTGTCAAATTAAAGGGGTTATTCAGGACTATGTTATTTTTTTACTATGGACTACAGAACATACAGGCAAGTAGCTGCTAACTGCCTGCCTATTCTGCCCAGCACAGATCTTTGTTGGCACAGAGCAGTCACAGACACTTCCTGTGTTTTCCACTGATGTTACGTCGACAGAGCAGCAGCTTCTTATCTGGGCTGCTCTGTTGACAGCGTGTGACTGACGTCATGATGAGTGACAGCTGGCTCCTCGATGCCTAACTGCGGGAAGCCGGCTGTCAATGAGCATGACACTGCCAGTCATGCTATGTCAATAGAGCAGTCTGGAAGCCGAGGAGCTGCTCGGCTGACATGAAGCAGCTGAATCGCTGGCAGAGGTGGTAGGTGACTGCTCTGAGCCGGTGCTGGGTAGAACAGGTGGACAATGGGCAACTACCTGTTTTAAGTTTTTACTATGATCCAAAAAATTAATATAATGCTCGATAACCCCTTTAAGCCTGGTCCACATTATTACTATCCTGTATATTTTTCTTGATCAGAAGGTGCAAAAAAGCTGAGGAGAAAAATTAGCGCAAGGATAGAGAAATGGTATTAATATATGCTGACCTGATCCAGAGTTGAAAGGCTGCTGAAGATCCACGGCTGATTTCACCAGAAGAGCAAAAACAACATGGAAAGTTTACATGGAAACACGGAAAATATCTGCGCTGCCAGCTTGTGAAGAAACGCCGGATGCCAGAAGCATTATAAAATAACGGTTTCTTTTATTTTTCTACGCGTTTCAAAGTGTAACCAACTTCTACAGGAAAAATATATATATATATATGGTATGTGTTTTTTTTTTTGTTTCCTGAAGAAGTGCGTTACACTTTGAAACGCGTAGAAAAATAAAAACTGTTATTTTATAATACTTGTGGTGTCCGACGTTTCTTCACAAGGTGGAAGCGCGGATATGGACCACAAGCTTTCCATGTTTTATTTGCTCTTGATTAGAAGTATCAGATCTCCATATTGAAAAAGATAAACATCTCCTTAGGGCTCATGCAGGCATCCTTGGATCTCGGTCCAATCACTGACAGCAATACACAGACTGTACATTGAAATATATGAAGCGGTCATGCTCCCAGTATTGTGATCCAAGATCCACGGACATCTGCATGAGCCCTTAGAAGATATAAGGTTTTACTTCTGCAGAGACCCAATTCTCTTGATTAAAAAGATGTACCCAAAAAACAGACCTTCTGTCTGTAATAAGCAATGGCACCAAGTAATTGGAGCCAGGCATATAGACATATATAACATGCAATTAAACATACGCTAGAGAGGGTAAAGCCACAGCTCTGGTGTTCTTACCATAATCTGTAATTTGGGAAAGCTGGATAGGAGCATCCAAAAGAACCTGTGCTTGTGACGGGACCTGGTGATTCCTAGAGTACACGGGAGCAATGCAATACTGTTATAAAAAAAAGAAAACCCGTGCAGGACTTCACTTCAGTCCAATATCCAGGGCATATTCACACACGTGTCCATAGGACTGCACTGCACACTGGCTCATTAACGTCAATCGGCCGATTCCCATGTATGATTTTCTCTACAGACAGGTAGTCCGTTCAGAGAAAGTCACAACATGCAATACTTTAGAGCGAGTTTCGGAGGAGTCTTCTCCAGGGTCTATGAAAATAAACAGCTCTAAGAAACAAAACTGATACAACTCAGAAGCAAAATTTGTCTATTTTTCATTTCAGAGTTTTGTGCTGCCTTTGCATGTATGGAAAACCACAGGTATTCGTATGTTAAAGAAGCTGTCCACTACTTGGACAACCCCTTCTCATACCCCAGGCTTGGTCCCGATAAAATAATAAAGCTTATACTCGCCTCCCGTGCCGTTCCCGCAGTGTCAGCACGTGCTCTCCCTGGGGCTCCCGTGCTGCGGTTGTGACATATGACCCCCGCAGCCCAATCAGCGCTGGCATCACTGTCCCTGTCTTCATACGAAATGAACATGAAGAGGAAGTCAGACCAGCTGCAGCCCGGACGTCCTCATCATGTTCAATTTGTCCGAAGGTGGAGACAGTGATGCCAGCGCTGATTGGGCACCGGGGTCATGTGTCACTACAATCGCATGGGAGCCCCGGGGAGAGCGAGTGTTGGCACCGCAGGAACGGAGTCGAGTATAGGCTTTTATATTATATCAGGGTCAAACATTAAAAGCAAAAGTTTGGCCACTACTAAGACTTTAATATAAGCATTTGGAAGACCCCACAATAGCAGGCATCTTGTTTTCTTGCGCTGAAGTGCAGTCCTGTCCTGTGTAAATGACCACAATAATCAGTAAGCGATGGGTCACACGACTGTATGGCAGCTATATTTTCATGTCTGTATTACAGCCACATCACAGATCTCATGAGCCGAATTTACAGCATCATAGGCAAAAATAACATTGTATATTTGAGTCACTGAGACCCATGTTTGTGCCTACATTCCAGCCATAGTACAAGAAAATATAGTGATAGAATTAGCTGTTTATTGTGCATTTTCCCAAAAACTAAAGCCACGTGCACACACGTTCAGTATTTGGTGAGTTTTTTACATCAGTATTTGTAAGCCAAAACCAGGAGTGAGTGATAAATACAGAAGTGGTGATTAGTTTCTATTATACTTTTCCTCTGACTGTTCCTCTCCTGGTTTTGGCTTACAGATACTGATGTAAAATACTGACCAAATACTCAAGGTGTGAATATGACCTAAGAGAAAAAGTGTGTGATACCTCACAGAGAACACGGATAAAGTTGGACCTTGAGTATCTTCAAACACTACAGAACGTATGTGTCACTACAAAGACCCCGCATCTATACACCAAAGGACGGTATTTACTGGATCTGCACTAACTAAATGGTTCTCCATCCTACGATCTATGAGGGTGAAGGGGAAATAAAATACTCTGCGTTTAGTATGGAATACTTTACAGCTTTATTAACCCCTTCATGCTGGAGCCCATTTTCGTTTCCATTTAGCCTCCCCTTCTTCCCGGAGCCATAACTCTTACTTTTCTGTTCACATAAACATATGAGGGGCTCATTCTTTGGGGGACAAGTTATACTTTTGAATGACATCATTCATTGTACCATACTGTGTTCTCAAAAACAGGAAAAAAATCTAAGTCTGGTGAAATTGAGGGGCTCATTCTTTGGGGGACAAGTTATACTTTTGAATGACATCATTCATTGTACCATACTGTGTTCTCAAAAACAGGAAAAAATTTTAAGTCTGGTGAAATTGTTAAAAAAATGCAATTCTGATTTTCTTTTTCAGGAATTGTTTTCACGGTGTAATTTTTTGGGAAAAATGACCATGCAATAGGATTCTCCTCAACCAATTTCAATGGAGGGAGCAGAGAAGACACGAGAACGTCCATAGTCCCTGTACCATGCAAAAATGGTTATCAGGTGCAGTGATAGATACTAGCTGATGCAGGCTGCCAAGCTGTAATGATGGTGGGAACCCCCTGATAAGAGAGTCCAGCTTGAGATAGCACCCAGGCTTCAACGGCCAAGCTGTTAAACACAGGGCCCCTGAGATCTCATAACAAATTGGACGCTGGCAGGACAAAACTGGACGATCCGGCAGTCGCAACAGACATCAGCGACGAACTGCACCAACTCTGCATACCATGCCCAGCGTGGCCAAACCGGGGCGATTAGGATAACTGGAGTCTCTTCCGCCTTAATCTTCCTGATGACCGTCGTAAGTAAAGAAACCAGGGGAAAACACGTACGGAAGTTGAAACTGATGCCACGGAGAGAATCGTGCATCCAACTCAATGGTCTTGGGATCCTGAGACCGAGCTCTGAAGTGGAATATCTTGGCGTACAATCTTGAAGCCATCAGAACATGTAATGAGTCCTTAAACGAATACAGATCTGACGAACGACCTCCAGATGAAGTTGTCCTAAGGCAAGATTTGACGGTTAGGAAAAAACCTGCGCCCAATTTCTCACGCCTGAGATATGCACTGCTGGGATTACTGAGTGGTTCCTCTCTGCCTATTGGATAATGTGGGCTACCTCATGCTTGGCCGCCTTGCTGCGGGTACCCCCTTGATGGTTGAAGTATGCCACAGCTGTGGCGTTGTCCGACTGAATTCGGAAGGGATGACCTGCCAGGAGATAATGGAACAGCTGCAGGGCTAGCCGGCACACTTGGATCTCTAGGACATTGATCGGGAGGCTCAGCTCCCGAGATAACCGGTTTCCCTGAGCAGTGTGGTGACGGAAGATTGCTCCCCAGTCGAAAGACTGGCGTCGGTAGTCACCACTAGCCATGGATCCGGAAGAAAGGATTTTCTCTGGTTGAGAGAGGACTTCAATGTCCACCACCTGAGAGCCTGTCTGACCCACAGGGCAAGCAGCATTGGCGGTCGAGGGAGAACAGGTTTCTGTCCCAGGCACACTCTGGGAGCGGTAGCGAGGCTGAGGGGTAAGGCCGTGAACTTGAAAATGCTGTACGCGAATGGCGAAGCGCAGGAATTTCTGGTGAGATGGAAAAATCGAAATATGGAGGAAAGCATCCCGAGTGTCGATGCTAGAACTCCCCTTTTTCCATCAAAGCAATGACCAAACAAAGACTCCATGCGGGAATGGCGGACTATGATAAACCAGTTTAAAAGTTTGAGATCCAGTATGGGTCTTGTGGTTCCGTCTTTTTTTTTTTTTTTGGGACCACAATCAGGTTCGAGTAGAACCCCTCAAACCCTTTGTTTTCTGGTACTGGAACAATAACCCCATGTTGAGGCCATGTTGTTGACGCCGAAAGGGACACCTAATCCTTTGTTGGGGAAAAAATTTGTTCTTCCCTCCCGTAGCGTCAAGATAAGCTGATCCAGTTTCTCATCAAATAAACGCCCACTCTGGTAAGGGAGAGATGTGAGAGACTTTTTGGACGCAGAGTCCGCTTTCCATACTCTGAGCCACAGTGACCTTCTGATCGTGATGGCATTTGCTGCTGACAGAAAAGCGCAGTTAGCCATATCCGGAGGGGCGTGCACCAAATAATCCCTGGCCAGCGCGATCTGATTGGCTAGATCCACTGACACCGGGGAATAATGCTGTCCTGAAAGGATTTGGTCTGGTTATCCACCCAGGAGACCATTTGCCTTAGCTACCCCTGCCGCAGGAAAAGATGGGAATAGTGCAGGGCTTGAAGGCTTCGAAACAGAACGAGCAAGATTCTCTATTTTGACGATCCGTGGGATTTTTAATCGAAGATCCATCTGGCAAGGGAAAGAGGGTTTTGGACGCTGGACGAGATACGGGAGGATTCACTGGAGGGGAGCCAGCCCAGTCCTTCCTTAATTTCGGAGAGAAAGGATATCTCGCCCCAAGAGGCTTTTGCCCTGTGAAGCATTTATCCAACCGTTCCCTATGTCCTTAACGTCGGGGTGATTTCCAAACACCCTATGAGGACGTTTGTATGAAGGACCCCGAGCGGAGACAGAAACTTCATCACCCTTTAAAGTTCGGTTGGCGGCGTCAACGAAAGAATCCAGTGTCACTTGATACCCCGGAAAGTCCAGGTCTAGAGACATGACAGACTCATAGTGAGGGTTTTAATCGCTACGAACCCCTGGTGAGGGGGAGCAAGAAACGGAACTCACAGATGCCGAGGTGCAAAAGGGCTCGGGAGACGTGCTACGGATCCGTTTCCTAGACGTTTGTGTATTTTGTGACTGAGAACGGCCCCTGCTGGCCGACGGTTCCCTCGTAGAAGAGGAACCCTCTAATTCAGGCAGACAAATGCCCCGACCCCTGGAGGGGTCTTGAAGGGATTCAATCGCTGTGGCCAGTGAAGCCATGGATTGCGACAGTGACGAAGTCCACTTAGCGGGACTAGGTACACTGGGGTCAGTAGCGGCGGGGGGCTCCTGAGCGCATTTTAGATCATAGGCTTTGTAGAGTGGTGAACTCTGTCCTCGGGGCAACGCCATATGGCAGGTGGTACATGAGGCTAAAAACACTGCATGTGTTTTTTTTTTTCTGGATGTCTAAAAGGTCTTGTCCAGGATCTGAACCCAGGACCCCTCGCACCCAAAGAGAGAACCATACCCCTAGACCAGGGGAGAATGACATGGTGTACCCAGATGTCTCCCTGCTAATATGGCTTAATAGAGGAGATTGCCAGGGAATTAGTGCAGCTGAAGGGCCTATTTGTGTACTGCAGCTCAGTCCTTACCCAGGTCCTGCATCCCCAATAGTCCTCCCCAGTGCTCTGCGCTCCCTTGTTGGAGAAGAGATGGCTGCCGGATACAGAGTGAGGACGTTGCCGCAAATAGCCGGTTACAGTGTCCCTGTAGAGGACTGCATGCAGAGCTGCCGCCAGGGAGCAAGATGGCCACCGAGAGTATCTAAGGGCACTTCTCGTTCTGAAGCGCCAGTGGAGTGGACAGAGGGTGGAGCTTGAATCCAGTGTCACTTGATACCCCGGCAAGTCCAGGTCTAGAGACATGACAGACTCATAGTGAGGGTTTTAATCGCTACGAACCCCTGGTGAGGGTGGGTGGAGCTTCAAGATTGCGGCCTAGCTTGCTAGTTTGGGCCAACACTGGGGAGTAAATTTTTTTGCGCTGGCTTGAACACACGCGGCGGACAGTGGACACAGCTTGAAGTAACCACGGACGGTCGCATGACCTGGGTCCCCCTTTGCTACCCATGACCCAGCCACTTACTGCTGCAGCTTCTTAACCAACACTGCCAGGATTCCATGGATTCTTCATGCAGGTCAGGAGTTGTAATTAAGATGGTGCAGGAACACCCTCAATCCACCATCCCTTTAATAGGGAGGTGGAGAGGGACTGTCTGCTTCCTTGTACCATCCGCTTTAAGGCTAAGTGCACACGTTCAGGATTATTTGCGTTTTTTTGCGGGAAAAAACGCGTAAAAAACGCATGAATTAAGCATCCTATCATTTAGAATGAATTCGGCAATTTTTGTGCACATGGTGCGTTTTTTTCCGCGAAAAAAATGCATCTCGGAAAAAGAACCAACAGGTTCATTAATTTCGCGGAATTCTAGTGTTTTTCCCACTATATTATTGACCTAGAAAGTTCAGGAAAAAATTGCGGTAAAAACACGCAAAATCCGCGCAGAAACGCGCCAAAAACGCGAAAACAAAATGCGCGATTTTACCGCGGAAAAAGTCAGGTTTTGCTTAGGAAAATTCTGCACAAATTCCTGACGTGTGCACTTAGCCTAACAGTGGTGGTGCAGTTAGGGCTGCACGGACGCCAAAAAGGGGGCCGCTGTACATCCAAGGGGTTAAATCCTCTAGGATGGGACAGGGCTGAATGTCCAGCATTAGGCCTGGCTGCGGAAGAGGATACGTGGAGGCGACACTGCACGTGCTCGTCCGATAAAGGTGTTGGGAGATTGGTGCCCTTTAAGGGACCCGTCACCCCTAAAACATCAGCCCATGCATGGCATCCCACGTTGCAGGAGAGGGAGGTGACACTCCTCATGCTCGCCTGTTGATGGTTCGGGGAGATCGGAGCCTTGAAAGGATCCATCGCCCCTTCATCCGAGGGAAAAGTAAAATAAAAAATGTAAAAATAAAATAATAAAGAGTTTTTGGTCAGAAGACCAGACCTGTGTGCCTCCTACGGACACCAAGCAAGAACTGGTTCTCTGGGAGCCAGCAGGAGGGTGTATACTGCAGAGGAGGAGCTAACTTTCTTTGTAATACTTAGTGTCAGCCTCCTGGTGGCAGCAGTAAACACCCATGGTCAGTGTGCCCCAATGAGGCGAAGGAGAAATAAAATTTTTGATGATATTCTAATTTTGTGAGAAGCACCTGTAGGTCTGATAAGTCAAATGAACTTGGTTATTTTTCCACCTTCTCCCCACCAACCAAAATGTGTCAATGTCTTGTCACTGAACTTTATGTAATATATGGGATGTCAAACTCAAATACATAGAAGGAAAAAATTAAAAACTTGGGACAAAATTCGTGGGCCAATCTTGATATTCATAAAAAAAAGGTCTACAATTGAGGAAGTTTTTCCTTATAATCAAATATAACTACAAACCTTTTCATATGGAAACAAACTTAAAACGTATTGTCTCACGAACAAAGTACATTTTAATGAATAGACCTTAGAATAAAATAAGCACAATCACTAATGGCGACGTGGGCCAAATATAATCACCCTGCGGGCCAGAGTGTGACGTGTGTGTAATATGTTAAAATACAGCCTCAACGTGTTGACTCCATTTCTTACAGATGATAATTCTCTTGGAGAAAGTATACATTGTAATTTCTTTAACCTATATGCTTTTGGATTGTTTTTTTTTCCTCGTTGTAATACTTTATGAAAGCATAATAAAAATTCAGTTATATTAAAAAAAGAAAAAAAAATACCCTGAAATGCCCCAGGCAATGTGCAATTAAAGGAACCAGGAGGCCTCATGTGTCAGCTCTAGTGATGAGAGAACGTGCTCGGATAAGGTATTATCCGAGCATGCTTGAGTGCTAACGGCGTGCTCAAATAATCGAGTCCCTGCGGCTGCATATATCGTGACTGTTCAACAGCCGCAACACATGAAGGGATTGCCTGTTTGTTAGAAAGTCCCAACAGTCACACGACATGCAGCTGCGAGGACTCGAACATATCTGAGCACGTGGGAGACACTCGGTTAGCACCGGAGAATGCTCGGACAACACCTTATCCTAGTATGCTCGCTTATCACTAGTAAGCTCCACCTGGCTCAGATTCGTTCACCTCTCCTTGGGGTACAGGACACATACCTACACTAATGCTGGTACAGGGATCACTGGCGTGAGTCTTGCTGGCAGGACATACTCACATGCGCATCGATCTGTACATCCTCTGACATATGTCGCGGATGTCGTCGTCACCCTTGGTATCTCCGGACACATCCTGCAGAAGCTCCCCCACTGCCTCAAACAAGTCATTCTCTGATTCAAAGTCAGATTGCCCGCTGTCCAGGACATCTAGTGGGATGAAGAAACGCTGCATATTAGAACAGGGCTGTCAATGGCAGCATTCACTGGAATCAGTCCTCACATGAAGTAGGAGATGCTAATGTTTTGGCTTGGCTCAACCTCAAACCAACAGGAGGAATTCCGTGAAGTGTACACTGGAGGTGATTCAATGCACAGACGTGGGCTGCACTACTTGTGAGACACTGCACATATTAGACCGTGGATATTTATGAAGACGTTAGGCCTCATTCAGACATCTGGTTTCCATGTACGTGCTCTATCAGTGGTTTTCATAGATAGAACACGTACTCATGATAATCATTGATACTGTTCAGATGTCTGGTTTTTTGTGGACCTTTAAAAGTCTGCAAAAAAATAATCGCAACATGTCCATTTTTATTCTGAGCCACGGATCAAAATCAGTCATAAATGTCTGAGTCCGTGAACGGATGGCATCCATTTGCTGTGTGTTTTTAAACATAAAGGGTAGGAGAAACTTGGCGATTATTTTATTTTATTTTTATGCATACAATTAAAATTACTTATGGTAAAAACTTCCAAATGCTGAACATTTTTTTTTTTTTCGTTTTTTCCCCCCAAATGCAAAAAACAAAACATGTCTGAATTTGGCCTCAAGGTAACACAGAAAAGGCCTGATTACAAAGCTTCTGACATACTAGGAGAAATGTTCATAGGGGTGTATTAGACGGGGGCCGCAAGATTGTCCTTTAGGCCTCCTGGTCAGTCTATGCTCACATCTTCCGCTTTGGGTCTCTGTCGCACTATTTTTTATGGTAAAATGACAGGCATTGTGCGAGTTTTTAAAACCTATGCATGGATGTAATCTCATATATATTCCATAGATTTGGACAGATCTATCCAATCTGCTTATTTCTAGATTTTTGTAAAAGGTGATCAAACTATACAAGTGACCGAAAGAGTCAATCACAAATGGTACAGCATCATTTATTTGCATTTACTGTTTTACTCAAAGAACAACAAAAAAAAAAAAGACAGACAGAAGTCTACTGGACTCCATTACAGACAACTGCGTTAGTAGGTTGTACATTATATGATGGTTCTACTAATAAAATAAGGCAAATATGAATAGGTACTGACCCCAGTGACAATATGCAAAACATAATAACAATGAAGCGGTGCACTGATCGCTCTATGGAGTATGAGAATATGAACTACATGACTGCTATATGGATTACTCTTCGAGGAGAGGTTGGCCAATAAGGGAACTGCCTCCAAATCTGGCTGAGCACTCCTCCCGTACATGGTCCATATGCAGAATGCAAGGCCTAGACAGTCCGTAGGTGTGTCAAGGTTGTAAGTTTGGGTTTGAACCCCTGCGGTCATCCTCGTCCGTATACAGACCGTGAAATATGTCCATCTGAACTCTATCAATGGCTGATTTTAGAACAAAATCTTACGTGCCTTTTAAATTTGTAGTCCTTAGCCCAGGATAGGTAGTTTTGATAGCGTAGGTTCCCATCTACAACCAGGTCAGTTTTGTCGTGGCTGTGTGGGCACATAAATTGGCGTGCCAAGATTCCGAAGAATATTCTTTACAGCAGTGATGCAGTTGTGAATTCACATACAGAGTGTACACATGGCTACTGCACTTGTCTGATCAGATGATGGACCTGGCTCCCTGACTGGTATCTGGTAATCATAAACCGCAAGCCTTCCATGATGTACCCACTTGTGGCAGATGGTGCCCAAAGGTTACAGCGGCGTCTGTTTAATATGTCAGAAAGTATACAGAAAAAATACGGAAACTAAAAATGTAATGTATAGCCCTGAACCCAAGCGTCATGGCTCGTAGCTGCATGGAGAATCCAAAAGAGACAATGCTCAGAGGTTGGCAATGAGCAGGTTGACACCATGAGACCCTTCACGAGCCGGTCACACGTACGTCACCTAGTCCACAGCAAAAGAATACCCCAGAAGAAGACATCTTCCATACATCCCTGCACCACAATGTCACATACCAGCATTGATGGCAGACCCCTGTGTACTGCTTACTCTACAGCAGGAATCTGACATCTGCAGAGTACAGGCTGCTGTAAGCAGTGATCTATGGACTGCAGATGGATGACAGTGACTGGAGGACATAGGAGGAGGTGTCCTGATGTGTCTGACAGCTAGTGGCCATCTTCCCCTCTGTATTGCTCACCTTCCCCTCTGTAGTGATTCCCTTCCCCTCTGTAGT
>VIAB01023415.1:31174-43918 GCA_009801035.1 Oophaga pumilio | reverse complement strand
ATGCGATTTTAACATGAGGTTTTACATAGAGCAGTTCTCTCTAAAAATTCATGTTAAAATAACATTGTTAAAAAAAAACTGTAGCGTACAGCGTACAGCTGTGTACAGTCTAGGGATAATTGTAAATCTCTGGATATATTTCCGGAGTCAGACACAGACTCTCACATGCTCAGTATGGATTAGACCAGAATATAAAAAGCAGAAAAAGGGTAATGTATAAGAAGATACCAGGTGTATACAGTGTAGGGGTAATTGTAAATCTCTGTATATATTTCCGGAGTCAGACACAGACGCTCATAAGATCAGTATGGATTAGACAGGAATATAAAAATCAGAAAAAGGGTACTGTATCAAAAGATACTAGGTGTATACAGTGTAGGGGTAATTGGAAATCTCCGTATATATTTCCGGAGTCAGACACAGACGCTCACAAGCTCAGTATGGATTAGATAAGAATATAAAAAGCAGAAAAAGGTTAATGTATAAGAAGATGCCAGGTGTATACAGTGTAGGAGTAATTGTAAATCTCCGTATATATTTCCGGAGTCAGACACAGATACTCATAGGCTCAGTATGGATTAGACCAGAATATAAAAAGCAGAAAAAGGGTAATGTATAAGAAGATGCCAGGTGTATACAGTGTAAGGGTAATTGTAAATCTCCGTATATATTTCCGGAGTCAGACACAGATGCTCACAAGCTCAGTATGGATTACACAGGAATATAAAAATCAGAAAAAGGGTACTTTATCAAAAGATACCAGTTGTATACAGTGTAGGCGTAATTGTAAATCTCTGTATATATTTCCGGAGTCAGACACAGTCGCTCACAAGCTCAGTATGGATTAGACAAGAATATAAAAATCAGAAAAAGTGTACTGTATCAGAAGATACTATGTGTATACAGTGTAGGAGTAATTGTAAATCTCCGTATATATTTCTGGAGTCAGACACAGACGCTCATAGGCTCAGTATAGATTTGACCAGAATGTAAAAAGCAGTAAAAGGGTACTGTATCACAAGCGTACAGCTGTATAAAGTCTAGAGATAATTGTAAATCTCCGTATATATTTCCGGAGTCAGACAAAGACTCTCACAGGCTCAGTATGGATTAGACCAAAATATAAAAAGCAGAAAAAGGGTAATGTATCAGAAGATACCAGGTGTATACAGTGTAGGGGCAATTGTAAATCTCTGCATATATTTCCGGAGTCAGACACAGACGCTCAAAGGCTCAGTATGGATTAGACCAGAATATAAAAAGCAGAAAAAGGGTAATGTATCAGAAGCGTACAGCTGTATACAGTCTAGGGATAATTGTAAGTATCCATATATATTTCCGGACTCAATCACAGACTCACACAGGCTCAGTTTGGATTAGACCAGAATATAAAAAGCAGAGAAAGGGTAATGTATCAGAAGCGTACAGCTGTATACAGTCAAGGGGTAATTGTAAATCTCCGTATATATTTCCGGAGTCAGACACAGAGGCTCACAGACTCAGTATGGATTAGACAAGAATATAAATAGCAGAAAAAGGGTACTGTATCAGAAGATACCTGTTGTATACAGTGTAGAGGTAATTGTAAATCTTCGTATATATTTCCAGGGTCAGACACAGATGCTCACAGGCTCAGTATGGATTAGACAGGAATATAAAAATTAGAAAAAGGGTACTGTATCAAAAGATGCCAGGTGTATACAGTGTAGGGATAATTATAAATCTCCGTATATATTTCCGGAGTCAGACACAGTCACTCACAAGCTCAGTACGGATTAGACAAGAATATAAAAATCAGAAAAAGTGTACTGTATCAGAAGATACTAGGTATATACAGTGTAGGAGTAATTGTAAATCTCCGTATATATTTCCGGAGTCAGACACAGACGCTCACAGGCTCAGTACAGATTAGACCAGAATATAAAAAGCAGTAAAAGGGTACTGTATCACAAGCGTACAGCTGTATAAAGTCTAGGGATTATTGTAAGTCTCTGTATATATTTCCGGAGTCAGACAAAGACTCTCACAGGCTCAGTATGGATTAGACCAGAATATAAAAAGCAGAAAAAGGGTAATGTATCAGAAGATACCAGGTGTATACAGTGTAGGGGCAATTGTAAATCTCTGCATATATTTCCAGAGTCAGACACAGAGCTCAAAGGTTGAGTATGGATTAGACCAGAATATAAAAAGCAGAAAAAGGGTACTGTATCACAAACGTACAGCTGTATACAGTCTAGGGATAATTGTAAATATCCATATATATTTCCGGAGTCAGACACAGACGCTCACAGGCTCAGTATGGATTAGACAAGAATATAAAAAGCAGAAAAATGGTACTGTATCAGAAGATACCTGTTGTATACAGTGTAGGGGTAATTGTAAATCTCTGTATATATTTCCAGGGTCAGACACAGAGGCTCACAGGCTCAGTATGAATTAGTCCAGATTAAAAAAAGCAGAAAAAGGGTAATGAATCAGAAGCGTACAGCTGTATACAGTCTAGGGGTAATTGTAAATCTCCTTATATATTTCCGGAGTCAGACACAGACGCTCACAGGCTCAGTATGGATTAGACCAGAATATAAAAAGCAGAAAAAGGGTACTGTATCAGAAGATACCAGGTGTATACAGTGTAGGGGTAATTGTAAAACTCCGTATATATTTTATAGACACTACGTCGCCCCCAAAGCAAGCCCAATCACTGCAATGCCCTTCTCTAAGATGGTGGTGGCCACTGCCCATGTCATCTCGTTGCCCACATTGTACGTCCTTCCTCATTGACTGAAAAAAGGCGCCTGCAAGCATTATGGGAAAACCGACTTTGGGAGTCGATGACTTTTGAATCTGACCGACCTGTTTCGCTCAACTCTACTGGGCAGGTGAGTTTTGCTGCCTTTTTGCTTGTTGTTTCAATTGGATTTTTGGAGATGTTGAGTCTTTTTTAGTGGCCTTTGCTGAATAGTTTAGTGTAGAGACTCGTAAGCGTGGGGACCTTTGGCGCAGGTTACGAGTTTACATACTTTGGCCAAAATATCAACCAATACCTCACAAAAACTTTTTGTGCTTTTTGTACTGTATTTTTCAGGGTGCAGCCAAGCCCATACACGTCTGGTCTCGCATGAGGGATATTCACACTGTTATGCATTGAGAGTATGCTGGCCAGCTGTCACGCTGTCTTATGATATGTGTGCGATGTAAGTAAACTATTCTTAAATGAACAACACTCTATACAACATATAGATTAGCAACATCAGCATGTAAATATAGAATAGATTTACCTGACACGATATCCGTTGAACTCAGGGTTAATCTTGAGGACTTGATACACTGTCACAGGAAAGAGGAGGACCGGGGTCTAACCTGACCCTAAACTGGGGTCCTAACTAATTCCTCACCTTGGAGGTACTGATAATGGTTCAGAGGTCCAAGTCTCCAGCCTAACCCTGTCTCCTATCAGTCCCTGAACCCTGTAATCAGTCCTAAGAAGGATCCTGATTACCACCAGAGGGATATGGGCTGATCTCTGCTAAATACACAGATAAGACATATAAGACAGACTGGAGAAAACACAGACTTGCACACACACTCAAACACCGAAGGAACATAAATGGTCTGGGATATAAAACTCTAAGCAAGGTGAGCTTAAATCAACTAAGGAGCTCTTTAACTTAAGTCTATACAGATACAATCCTATCTGTGGTCTGCATGAAGAATTTCACTGGCAACTCCCAAAGCAGACAACCAGGGATTTAATGGAAACCAATCAACAAATAATCAATTGCAGCCGGGAGAAGCTGCACCCAGTCCTAGAACTGAGCACAGACAGAATTAACTCCCTCACTGCCAAACACAAAGAAACAGCAACTCAGCTGTGAGAAGTCAGAATGTGCAACCGCGACGATCTTCGTGGCGATGCACACATGACACCAGCCCGCCTAGTCAAATAGTAAGGGCGTGACTAATAGGCTGTGAACCAGACACTGTGCACTAACCTTGTGTGAACGGTACCCTATGTGGGCCTTTATTGTGCAATTGCATACTGGGCAGTCACCCCCTCCCTGAATGGGTTTGTGGTGAGTGGCTGTTGCTCTAGTATTTTGCACCTGTGTAGCTAACATCTTGCTTTATGGGCTGGCTACACCCTGTAGTGCATTTGTTCCAAGACCTGGGCAAGGGAGTTTTGCTGACTTTTTGCTTGATGCTTCAAAAAATTAGCCCTAGGGGCTGTATCATGATTGATGCGAGAAGGAGGTCTCAAAAGCCAGACAATTATGAAAACTAGACTACTAGCATGCTAGTTCCAGTGCCCAATGTGTAGGCATAGACATAGTGTCTTCAAAACTTTAGCCCTAGGGGCTGTATCACGGTTAACACAGTAAGGAGGCCTCAAGATCCAGACAATTATGAAACTAGACTACTAGCACAGTACTTCCAGTGCACAATGTGCAGGTATAGACATAGTGTTTCCAAAAAAGTAGCCCAAGGGGCATGATACCATAGTTGACGCAGGAAGGAGGTTTAATCACAATTGCCTCCAATGGGAATTATTAATGAATGGAACATTGTATCTAGCTTGTTGACCATGAGGTACATGTGGCAGAAGCATGAGTAGGATATACATGTAAGAAGGAGGCAAAGGGTTTTACCAGTAGCATAAAAGAACATTTTGGGTGACTTTAGGTTGAGATGATGTCATCTGGAGGGCTTAAAAACTGGCAAAATCCAGTTCTTGTTAAATTTTATCAGAGTCAGCCTGTCTGCATTCTCTGTAGTCAGCCGTGTGCGTGTACTTGTGATGATTGCCCCAGCAGCACTGAAAAGACGCTCTGACATCACACTAGCAGTAGGGCAGGCCAGCACTTCCAAGGCATATAAGGAGAGGTCTGGCCTACTGTGCAGCATGGATACCCAGTAATTAAATGGAACTGAAGCATCAAGAAGGACACAGGTATGGTCACTTAGATACTCGTTGATCTTGTTGTTCAACTTCAGTCTCAGTTAGCCTAGTTTGTGGACATTTTCCCCCCAACTCTTTTGACCTGCTGGGTGTGTCTCTCCCCATTAATGCATGCTGTTGCAAAGAGCTGGCACCTCTGCTACCAGCGGTGTCTGAGTCTGATGTTGTCATCAAATGATTGACAACGGCTCTCTTGATGGATTCAATTGTGAAACCTCTTGGTGACTGCAACAGTAGCGAAGGAAATTTGTCCTTGCACCTTGGGTCGAGAAAGGTGGCCAACCCGTATAGGTTGCTGTTGAAAATGTGGATCATGCGAGGGTGTTAGGACAGACAATTAGACATGAACTGTGTCATGTGTGCCAAGCTGCAATGACGGAAATGTTCTGTGGCCCCAAAAGGAGGAACAATACCCATCCTCTCCTCACACTGACTCTCCTCCTCCTCCATCTCCTCCTCTCCAGCCCACCCATGCTGGACAGACCTGAAGCTGGGGTTGGGAGTCCCCTCTATAGCATCATGGGTCCTTTCGGTACCACATAAAAATTAATCCTCTCCCTCCTCATCTTCCTCCTCATCTTCATCACCCAATCTTACCTCATCATGATATTGGCTGGGCTAGGTAGGATCTCCCAGTGTGAAATCTTGCTCCATACCCAGCTGATGGGCACTCAAAAATTCCATGTTAAGATTATGCAGCGATTCTTTCAACGTACATAGCATCGGGATGATAACGCTGATAATAGCCTGATGACCACTAACGACGTTGGTGCAGAACTCAAAGTTATCAAGCACCTCACAAATGTCAGTGATCCACACCCACTTGACAGTTGTTATGTGCTTTGGCTGAGTCGCAGTCTGATGGGCATGTTTAAGCTGGTATTCAGAAAGTGCCCTCTGCTGCTCACTAATCCTTGCCAACATATGATATGTTGAGTTCCACTGTGTGGGCATGTCGCAAATAAGTAGGTGATTTGGCAAATGAAATTGCTTTTGAAGAGCTACAAGATTGGCAACAGAGGTAGTGGAATGGCGGAAATGGGCACAAATACTGCGCACCTTCTCAAGTAGGTATGACAAGTCAGGGTATGTTTTGATAAATTTCTGAACCACTAGGTTCAACACGTGAGCCATGCATGGCATGTGTACCAGCTTCCAGAGCTTTAATGCCTCCACCAGGTTACGCTCATTATCGCAGACAACCAGACCGGGTTCGAGTTGCAGTGGGGAGTGCCACTTATCGGTCTGTTGTTTTATTCCTTGCCACAGCTCTGTTGCAGTGTGGGGAGTTGGACCTAAACAGATAAGCTTCAGCAGAGCATGTTGCAGCTTTGCCGATGCGCTGCTGCACAACTCCCATTTTGGGAATGATGTGGAGGGTATTACAGCATATGATGAGGAGGCGGAGGAGGAAAAGGAAGAGTGGAGATTTGACATATATGATGAGGCGGAAACCATGATTGAGGTTGGGCCGGCTATTTATGGCATGGGTAGGATATGTGATGTTCCAGTTTGGGACTTTGTCCCACCCTCCACCAGGTTCAGCCAGTGTGCCGTGACAGAAATGTATCGTCCCTGTCCACAACTACTTGTCCACGTGTCTGTTGTTAGGTGGACCTTCACGGTTACGGCAATGGTGAGAGCATACTTTAGATTGTTTAACACATGCTGGTGTAACGCAGGGACGGCACAATGGGAAAAATAGTGCCAGCTGGGAACAGAGTATCGTGGGTCAGCCACAGCCAAGAGATCATGGAAGGACTGTGTCTCCACAAGCCTAAACGGCAATATCTCCATGGCTAGAAACTTGGCAATATGCGCTTTTAGTATTTGTGCTTCTGGGTGTGTGGGTTGGTATTTACGCTTCCTTTCATAGATCTGGGACACGAACAACTGGACACTTGACAGGGACAAACAAGTGGATGGGATTGTTGTGTCCTGTGTCTCTGCAACCGCAGCTTGTGAGCAGGAGGTATGAGCACCTGCTTCCTGGCCAGCAGATTGGGAAGGACGGATCACAGGCGACATGGCAGTGGTTTGACCCGCAGACACTGATTCGGTACCCGGTTATTCCGCCTACCGACTGGGGTGCTTGGCTGCTATGTGTTTACGCAAACTGGTGGTGCTCTGGTTGCCTTTGCCCTTGCCTCTTCTCAGCTTTGTATGACAGATGCTACAGATGACAATGTTTGGTTCAGAAGGACTATCCAAAAAAATTCCAGACAGAGGATGAATGCCCCCTAGTCATGACTTGGGACACACAGGGATTGCTCTTGGCAACTGTTTACACATTTGCTCAAACCAGTAGCCCTTGATGCCTTTGTTGGTGCTACTTATCCACCTTCTTAGGAGTAGCGCTTGGGTCCAGGGCATTGCAGCGTTGCACTTGCAGTGGTAAGCTGGCTTTGTAATTTGATTAATATTTCTTTTATGAGTGGTCCATTTATGTATCATTGGGGGCACTCATATCGTCACTTTATGCTCATGCATTTTGCACAGTAGCTAGCATACTTATCTGCAGTGTTTATAATCAGTCTTGTGTACAATTGATATGATATATTTTATAACGTGGCTATATATTGTAACTGCTGCCACATTTTGTGTGCCCTGTTCCCATGCGCAATTTGTTCACATTAGGGTCCTTTCACCACTGTGTGTGTTTTTTAACTTGTATTTTGTATATCGAATAAATTTAATATCTTTACATATAAATTGTGTATCTTACTCCGTTTTTCTTTCTCTTTTGTTTTTATCCACCTTCTTCCTCTGTGCTGCTTTACTGGTTATGCTTACCAACGTTCCTGGTCGGATTATTGGACTCATCATCGACCACCTCGTTGTCCATGTCATCCTCCTTCTGTGTTGATATTGTCAGCTGGCCAGATGGCAACTGTGTCTCATCATCATCAGCCTCCACCTCTTGAGCCGGTATATCACGTGGCTGAAAGTGGCTTTCCTCTGTCCGTGGGTTTTTAAAATTTTTGGCCATGAACAGATGATACCTCCTCACATTCCTCTTCAATGCTGCGCATTGAGAGGCCAGAGGCAACTAAAGGATCATATGTACCAAACAGATCATCGGAGAGGCCAAGCATGGGGTCAAATGTTTCCTGTGACTGCTGAGGGGGGAGGAAGAAGGAACATTTTGAGGATTGGATGACCCAGCGTTCTGTGTATCGACAGTAGACTGTGTGGTCATGGAGGATTGTGTGCTTCTAGAAATTTTCATTGAAGCCTTATCTAACATCCAAGACAGTATCTGCTCTTGCTCTTCTGGCTTCCAGACATGTTTACATTTCAGACCGGGAATTTTCACCAGGAACATAGATGCATCAACCTTCTTCTGTCTCCTAGACTCAGTGCCTTGTCGGGCTCCACTGACAACCCCACACCCACGTCCACGTCCCTGTCCCTTCACAACAGGCTTTTTGAGAATTTGGGGTTTTTGTGACATAGTTGCAGATGTTCAGATGCAGATATTGGGAAACAAGGAGCAGTTCATGCTTTGAGGAAGGTAGCACTACAGCCTAGTGCACCTTTGTTTTTTACAAACAGGACGACTGTCAGCAATGTAAAAAAAATTGGCCTGAGTTTAAAGCTGAATATTTTGCTCGCCAATCACCACAGAAGACAACAGTGCTGGCTGCGTGTCAGTTGTACAGTACCGTGTGTGCTATTCGGTGTGCAAACAGCACCGCATGGGCAAAAAAATTGACCTGCAGGGGTAAATGTGACCCCAAAAATAGCTGGGAAAACTGTCACTACTCCCTGACCTTATACAGTACTTTCAGCAAGAGCTGAGATATTGAGGTACTATGTATGTACTATAACTCTCCTGCCTGTCTCCCTGCACTACTACAGTCACCTACTGCTAGAATAGCTTTCACAAGAGCTTTTGTGTCTTTTTTTAGATGATTTCTGGATGATTTCCAAAAGTACAGCTCTCCCTAGCAGCTGCTCACACTCTCCCTATGCTAGCACTAGCTGTGTTTCGGATGCAATGTGCAGAAAATGGTGTCGGCAGGGCTTGTATAGAGCCTATGAGTCGCAGCCTACTATGATGACTCATCTATGACGCTGCACAGCCAGCCAGTCACAGTAATGCAGCCCACAACCAAAAAGGCTGCAGCATTACTGTGATTGGCTAATGCTGGGTGGGAGATACAAATATTGTGAGGCGAGTAGTGAAATACTTGCTAGGATTCAAGTAAAGCGAGTACCGCATTACTCACCGAGTACCGAATCCTAACGAATATACTCGCTCATACCTAGCCATAAGGTTTTTCTGCCACATAGGAAATCACACCATGAGTGAGTATATGGTAGATATAGAGCCCTATTACAGATGTTGACTTTAATACTCCAGTTACAGTTCATACTGTATTTTTACTTCTTTGTGCAGCATAGAGTATTATTTTATAATTGTGAAATGGACTGAACATGGTGTCAGACTGAAAATCACCTGACCCAATTCCCTATAATAAAAATGGTGAGTGTGGGGAGATACATACATATAATTGAGGTGAGATTAAATAAACTACACAGCTAAAATTTTATTTTTTTAGTGAGTATTTAACATGCAAGATAACAGTGTGTAATAATAAAAGACCTATTTAAAATAGTTTGCTAAATTGTAACAAACATGTAAGACAAACATCATCATCAAATCTTTTAATGAATTTCAGTGATCTGTGAATTATCTGCTCCTGCAATATCGGACCCCTCCAACAGATCTAACCCGCTTCTGTGGAAATTAAAGTAGACATTTCATGGATGTGTAAAACTTGAAGCTTGACATAGGGAACATCTACACTTCGTTCATATTAAAATAAATATTGATGTTAGTGTTTGAGGAATTAAATGGTCCAGATCTTTATTTTAGCTGATCCTAACCACTAGTGCAGAAATTTGGTTTTCAGTCTACTGGTTATCATAGTAGGGCACCTGCTGTTCCTATTTAAATACCATAACATACATCTTCAGTATTTTCAGAGAATTATCTCCAACTGAAAATGTATGTATGTATATTTTAGTTTGCATTAACCACCTTGTGACCAAGCAAAATTTAACCTATACCCTTTATGACCTATGACATATAGGTACGTCATAGGTTGGCTCCCCCTCTCTATGATGTGGGCTCTGGTGCTGAGTCCACATCTTTTTAGGCACATAACAGCTGATGTTATCAGTTGTCACGCGCACATAAAAGCCGAGGGTTGAATCTTGATCTACCCTTCCATCCTCTGCTGTTAACATGTTAAATGCCCCTGTCAGTCTCTGCATGCGCTGGAAATGCATCACTAACCCTGCCAATCATCATCCCTGATGATAATAATAGATCAATTGTAAGAAAAAAGTGCCAGTTCATTATAAGTCATTTTTTTTGGTCTTTTTTATGTAAGAGAAAAACAAAGCAAATAAAGTTTTCTGATGACGCAGTGTCCTATGAAGATATTCAGAGGAAAACAAAATAAAAAATTCTAGAATAACTAGCATCAGAAATTGTTTAATAAGAAACAAAATGGAGTTGAAATGGAGTAGTGGATGAGTTGGTGCAATTCCAATCTATTTAATAGGAAATTGTCATCCGAGTACAAAGTTTAGATGTTCCTTCCAGTTACTTCAAGTGAAGCAGTACCATGCATATGCATACAGTGCTCCATTCAAGGGGTGAATATGTGATTAGCGCTTTGAACCCTTCCATCTTTTCTGTAAGGGTAGTTGTTAAAATAGTGATACCAAATATTTATAGTGTTTGTTTGTATATTTTACTACTTTATCAAAAAGTAGTGATTTTTTATATTTTCTATCTACGCACAGCTTTTTCTGATATTTTGGCTATTTTATGGTGACCTTGCTGTGTTTTAAAGACAGCTACAGGCTTGAAGTTGTTTCATACGCATTCAAGTTAATGTTATGCTTTTTCCCCTGTCAAATTCACAAAAGTGCTGTATCAGTTTATGTAACCTGGTAGAACATGCAACAAAATCAATAGATGCATTATTCATTTCTTTTGAAACTGTCATTTGGTCTACACTTTATGAATAAGATAGAATGAGACCTTAGATAGAACCCACAGCTGTGTGCAATCACATTCATCTCTGTGAAGCCTATGGCAATGCAGCTCTGAACATCACAATTTGTTTGACTTGCACCAAATTGCACATTTCATATATCAATTTACAGAGTCTGGCAGAACGTAGAATTTATTAAATCTACATATGTTTTTTCATCACTTTTTCTAAGAAACACATTAGCTACCTTCATAATTAACCCCTTTACCCCCAAGGGTGGTTTGCAAGTTAATGACTAGGCCAATTTTTACAATTCTGACCACTATCCTTTTATGAGGTAATAACTCTGGAACGCTTCCATGGATTCTGGTGATTCTGACAATTTTTTCTCATGACATATTGTACTTCATGATAGTAGTAAAACTTATTTAATATTACTTGCATTTATTTGTGAAAAAATCAGAAATTTGGTGAAAATTTTGAAAACTTTTAATTTTCATGCCCTTAAATCACAGAGATATGTCACAGAAAATACTTATTCAGTAACATTTCTGACATTTTTACTTTAGATAAGCACAATTTTGTAACTAATTTTTTTTTTTGTTAGGAAGTTATAAGGGTTAAAAGTTGACCAGCGATTTCTCATTTTAACAGGACCACTTTTTTTTAGGGACTACATCATATTTGAAGTCACTTTGAGGGGTCTATATGATAGAAAATACCCAAAAGTGACAACACTGTAAAAACTGCACCCCTGAAGGTGCTCAAAACCACATTCAAGAAGTTTATTAACCCTTCAAGTGCTTCACAGGAAATTTTGGAATGTTTAAAAACAAGGAACATTTAACTTTTTTTCACAAAAACTTTTCTTCAGATCCATTTTTTTTATTTTACCATGGGAACCAGGAGAAATTGGAACCCAAAAGTTGTGCAATTTCTCCTGAGTACGCTGATACTCCCCATATGCTGGTAAACTTCTGTATGGGCACATGACAGAGCTCAGAAGGAAAGGAGAGCTGCTTGACTTTTCAATGCAAAATTGACAGGAAGTGAGATCGGACGCCATGTCGCGTTTGAAGTACCTCAGATGTGCCTAAACAGTGGAAAAACCCCACAAGTGACATCATTTTGGAAACTAGACCCCCTAAGGAACTTATCTAGATGTGTAGTGAGCACTTTGAACCCCTAAGTGCTTCACAGAAGTTTATAACATAGAACCGTAAAAATAAAAAAAATTTTTTTTTCACTAAAATGATATTTTCGCCCCCAATTTTCTATTTTCCAAAGGGTAACAGGAGAAATTGGAACCAAACAGTTGCTGTGCAATTTGTTCTGACTATGCTGTTGCCCTATATGTGGGGATAAATCACTGTTTGGGTGCATCGTAGAGCTCGGAAGGAAAAGAGCACGTTTGACTTTTTCAAGTCAGAATTGGCTGCAAATTGAGATCAGATGCCATGTTGCGTTTGGAGAACTCCTGATGAGCCTAAACAGAGGAAGCCCCCAATTCTAACCCCAACCCTAACCCTAATCCCAACCCTATTCCTACTGCAAACCCTAACCCCAACTGTAGCCCAAACCCTATCCTTAACTTTAGCCCCAACCCTAACCCTAACTTTAGCCCCAACTCTAACCCTACCTTTAGCCCCAACCCTAACCTTAACTTTAGCCCCAATCCTAACTTTAGCCCTAACCCTAACCCTAATGGGAAAATGGAAATAAGAACTTTTTTTTTATTATTTTCCCTAACTAAGGGGGTGATAAAGGGGG
>VIAB01023411.1:32924-43925 GCA_009801035.1 Oophaga pumilio | reverse complement strand
TGCGCAACGCTGCGCACTCAGACGCTAATGTGAAAGCAGCCTAATACAGTGATCACTGGTGACATTGTACACTGGAACTCCGTATATAGTGTCAGTGTACAAGTAACACAGTGATCACTGATGACATTGTACACAGGAGCTCAGTATATATTCTCAGTGTACAGTTAATACAGTGATCACCGGTGACATTGTACACGGGACCTCTGTATAAAGTATACAGCGTGTAGTGTCAGTGTACAGGTAAGACACTGACCAGTGACATCTCTAGGTAAAGTCCTTCATCTTTGCTTTTTATCTTCATCGAGCACAGACCGCCATCACTTCTTCCAGCCAGGTCTCGTTTCTGCAGGAAATAATCCAGTTATCTAGAGCACTGCTTGCAGGGCACATTACTTAATTTTTTCCCAACTTCTACACTACACCAGATGAAGGAAAAAAGCAACATAGTGTCGATCTGCACAGTAACAGGACCCCCATTGTGAAAAGAGTATCCTCAAAAAATAAAATATATGACTGCAGTAATAATATCCCTTAATTAGTCCCTAGGGTAATAATATCCCCCATCCTGGCCCCCTTGTGTCTCATTCCTGGCTCCATCCATATGTTCTCCCATCCTGCCCTCATAAGTATCCATTCTCCCCATGTGATGTACAATCCTGCCCCATATGATCTCCTCATCCTGTCCCATCTGTCTCCATTCTGCCGCATCTATCTCCATTCTGCCGCATCTATCTCCATCCTGCCCCATCTGTCTCCATCCTGCCCCATCTGTCCCATGATCCTGCCCCATTTGTCCCATGATCCTGCCCCATCTGTCCCATGCCATGATCCTGCCTAATCTATGCCATGATCCTGCCCAATCTGTCTTCATCGTATTCATCCTGCACCATGTCTCTATCCTGCCCCATGATTCTGCACCATCTGTGTCAATCCTGCGCCATGATCCTGCCTCATCTGTCTCCATCCTGCCACATGATCCTGCCCCATCTGTCTCCATCCTACCCCATGATCCTGTCCCATCTGTCTCCATCCCTCCCTATCTGTCTCCATCCTGCCCCATGATCCTGCACAATGTGTCTCCATCCTGACCCATAATCCTGCACCATGTGTCTCCATCCTGCTCCATCTGTCTCCAGCCTGCCTCATGATCCTGCACCATCTATCTCCATCCTGCCCCATGTCTCCATCCTGCTTCATGATCCTGCACCATCTGTCTCCATCCTGCCCCATCTGTCTCCATCTTGCCCCATGATCCTGCCTCACCTGTCTCCATCCTGCCCCATGATCCTGCCCCATCTGTCTCCATCCTGCCCATCTGTCTCTATCCTGGCACATCTGTCTCCATTCTGTTGCATGATCTAGCACCATCTGTCTCCATCCTGCCCCATGTCTCCAACCTGCGCATGATCCTGTACCATCTGTCTTTATGTCCTTATGTCTCCATTCTGCACCATGTGTCTTTATCGTGCCTCATCTGTCTCCATCCTGCCCCATGATCCTGCACCATGTGTCTCCATCCTGCACCATGTCACATGGTGCAGGATCATGAGGCAGAATGGAGACAGATGGGGCAGGATGAAGACAGATGATCCATGTGTCTACATCCTGCCACCCAAACATGTTGCGGCTTGCAGCTTTCAATAAAAAAAAAAACAACACTTTCTCCTTACCTGGCCTCGGCCCAGCGCCGACGTCCACCCCAGGAGTTTCAAGCACATACTCTCTGGCAAATGATAATGACATACGATGTGCGCTCTGACATCAGCTGCCAGCCACCTATTGTCTGGCGGCTTTTAACTATTGCCGTATGGGCCCGCACGGAATTTTATTTTAACTGAACCTGCGTCTTGGATGCAGGTTCACTTACTGCACCGGCAGAATCCTGCCACTAGGGCCTTGTGAGCAGAATAGACGGGGCCTGATGCGTGCCCCCTCCCCCTCTGCTTATCGGGCCTCATACGCCAGTCAGGGCAGTATTGCCCTGATGGCAACCCTGGGGGGGGCATCATATTGCTCCCTAATGTGCCAACCTCCGCGGTTAGGTAAAGAACAGCTCTCTAAGGGTCTGATTATGGTCTTAAGATATTATTGTGCATTTTTTGTTCCTATTGAACCCATGACCCTGTTCCACCTCTCTACTTTTTTTCCCCTTATCTATCTTTTCTTTAGGGAGACTTATATAGCATTGTCATTGAACCAACACATGATTTAGTCTATGATATTACTTTCTTAAGGGAGTTTTACACTTAGCAATGCAGAAATGATCCCGACCACTATACGACTCGGTCAGGATCGCTGGTGCATCGCTAAATGGTCGCTAGTGAGCTGCCACACAGGCAGATCTCACAGCGACTTAAGGGTATGCCACACTAAACAATATCGCTAACGGGATCGCTAAAAAATGTCACTATTTAGCGATCCCGTTAGCGATGTTGTTGTGTGCGGCAGCTACCAGCGACGAGGCCCCTGCTGTGATGTCGTTCATCACAGCGATCGTTCCGGACCCTATTTTCGTCGCTGGCGCCCCGCTGGGTAAGTATACATCGCTGAGTGTGGCACCTTTTCTTAGCGATTTAGCGGTACTTTTGTACCGCTAAATCGCTAAGAAGATCGCTAACGGCGATAGCGTCGTTAACTATATCGCTAAGTGTAGCCGCACTCAGCGATATAGAAACAATCCCGCTAGCGATCTCATTAGTATGCGACGCTAACGAGATCGCTAGCGGGATTGTGTAGTGTGGCAGTACCTTTAGCGACGCAGCAGCGGTCGCTACTTACCTTTCAGACTCGGCGATCATGACGTCCTCCCGCCCGCTTCCACGGGCTGCACATTCTCGCGCGATCAGCGACAGACAGCGGGGGAGCCGGTCGGAGATAAGTATCACACATAACGATATCGCTATCAATATCGCTGCTGCGTCACCAAATCGGTGATGCTTTAGCGATATTGCTGGCGATATCGCTATGTGTAAAAGGCCCTTTACTTGGATTTCTCGCATGCTTCCCTTATATTATTCTCTATACTTTGTAGGGATTCACCCTCTCTGGTAGGCATTAGGCCTTAGGTAGCATTCATACAGGCAGTGCAGTTTTGGTCCAAAACACATGAAGTAACAGCCCCAAAACAAACTCAGAAACATAAATCCCTAGCCTTGTCCAGGTGCTAACTAAACAGAACAGACCTTGGCTACTAATACACGGCTGAGCTAGCCCCAGCTTGTTCAAACAAAACAGCTAGTGTTCTTAGCTACCACTGATACTTACGGTTTTATGCACAAGGCCTGTGCAGATTCTTCTCAGAGAGAGATTTTGGCCTGTCTCTCTCTTCAGCTCCAAGATGCATCAAGTCTTGTCAGTTTTCCTGAGCTCACTGACTTAGATGAACATCTAGCTTGTTATATGCAGGGCTAGCCAGGTGATCTAATCAGAACATGTAAAGCTACAATTTAACCCTAGCCTACCTAGCCCCAAAGCAGGGGGCTGGGTATCATCTGCCAACACACATAGTGTACAGGGCTTTAAATTGATCCGAACGTGAGGCTCATGCTTGATGACGTGAGGGTGACTTAGTAACTTCAACAACCCGCTCCTATTTTTGGGTACTGATTTTTGGCCGTGCTGATTTTTGGAAGGAGATAACATTTCTGCCACTTTGACACCCGCAAGGATGGCTTCTGATCTGGCCAACCAGCAAGGGGTTTCGAGCGAGTCTCTACTATGTCAGGATTTTAGTAATTTGCCATAATATATGGAAAGGCCTTATTTTTTCCTTGGTTGGTGTAATTTATAGTTAACCTTTTCCACCATCTATAGGGTCCCTGCCACTGGGTAAGAAACTGGCTCTCCCCATTGGGCACTACCACAAATACCCCATGTTATGATAGTGTAGCAATTCACTTGGGAAAATAGATAACACGCTAAAAACTGCCATTGGACAGCTTAGCTTTACACGGCTTTTATTAGCGTGTGGATAAACTGTTCCACTACCACTCTTTCCATCAGCTGGGCTACAGTAATTTTTGCACCAGGTGTAACAGGTCAAACATCTAGGACCTACGAGGCTTGTCCCTTTGGTAGCAGGAGAGGTGCACCCGTTGCACCTTGACAGACAGGGTTACACCCAAAAGTTACATAATCTGTGCCTTCAACTTGATGTACTCCTTGGCATCCTGCAAGGCAAGGTTGTACTATGCTTTTTGCAGTTCCCCAGTAAGATACGGAGCTAGGACCTCGGCCATTTTCTCTTGATGCAGTTGCTTCCTGTCTACCACACTCTCAAAGACTGTCAGGAAAGCCTTGACATTACCCTCAAGAGTCATTTTCTACAAGGCTTCCTTTACTGTTCACCTCACACTGGTACCATCACTTTGCAGTGGTACCATCACTTTGGCTTGCAGAGATACATTTCTCTGGCCTGGACAATTTCTACTAATTACTGTGCCCATATACAAACACCAATTGTAGTGGTCCACACCACACATTGGCAGGGTTTTTTTTTATATCAAAACAGCGTACAGTTTACTGTTCATCATAAACTTCATAGCTCCAAAACTAAAACATCTTAACAGTACAAATGAATAACATAAAAAGTTCTTTCTTCAAGCACAATGAAACAAAGTAAATGCAGTAGCTTCACCAATCTCTATATTCCAGCCATTATCAGTTCAAGCTGTTTTCAACGTGGTCACCAAACACCTCTGTTCTGCCCCAGCCCATACTCCACTCTGCTGAGCTAACTCAGCTGCTGTTATTAGGCCTGTAAACTCCAGGCTGGATTATGGGAAGAACTTTTTCCATCCAGACTATTTTGGCTGCTCCTAAATCCCGGATCCATAATCAAGTCAGGTTAAAACTCTCAGTAATCTAGTGTTACTGGTACAGACTTTATATTACCAAGGCCAACAACCTCGATGACACATATCTACCACCTTACCTTCTGCTTTCTTACAATAGCTACATAGGTTGAAAAAAGACACAGGTCCTTCAAATTCAACCTTTCTCCACTAGTTATATATTCTCTATCTCTAGATTGTTTATAATTTGCAATGCTATATGTTGTGAGAAAAACATCTAGCCCTTTTTAAATGCTGTTATATCTTCCTTGTTACTTTTTGTAATGCTGTTATAGTATCTGCCTTACTACCTTTTGTGGTAGTGTGACATTCTCATGTGGTGTATGGCTGAGGGTTGTACTCCTGACAGGGTATGATGTATCTTACGGTGGCCAAGCTTTTGGTCAGGAGAAGAGTCTTTCCTTCTCAAATTACACACACACAGGAAACTCCACAATACAATGTTTGCACAGTAACTGCCTCTAGGCAGATGATGATGGTGGTAGTAGTTGGTGCATTTGAGCCCCAGTCATGAAGGATGAAGGATTTAAAACAGGAGTCTTTTTACTGAAGGTAATGGAGCAAATTGTTATTTACAAACAGCAGGAAACTGAGGTACAGGATTACACTCACGGTTGATGATTGCTGTGTACCTGCAGACAGGCAGATCTTAGTAACCTCTGGTTTTATTAAGTCTGAATATCTCTTCTTCAGCACTGTGCTCTGTTTCTGCCCTGAGGTGCAATGGTAGTCTTCCTCATATGAAGACTATTAACTCCCCTTATCGTGTCAGTCCCCTTTTTAAGCAAAGCCGTCAGGAAGAAGGAGGGTAATTCCCTCACCTAGAAAATGACTTACTCTTCTCAAGATGTCTGACCACCAACTGCCACTTCAAATGTAAAACTCTCTCCCAGGACTTGACTCCTCCCCTTCTATGTGACTGTAGAGCTGAAGTCATTGGCTGACTGCCCTGAGGAGTTTTTCCAGAACCTTCTGCATATTAAAACAGAGCTGGGTCACCTGATCAAGCCTGTGAGGAGGAGATTAACCCTGTTTGTGCTGCCTGTCAGCAGGTCTCACAATGTATTTAAAATGCCCAGTCCCCATAAAAATTCACAGCATTTATATGAAAACACACTATATATCTGGTATCCCATAGAAATGGCCACTTTGTGGGATACCACAGTACGGCATTCCACTGTCTGACTACGCTAACTGTAAAGAACCCTTTCCTATTTAGCTGCCAGAATCGACTTTCCTGCACCTGTATTGAATGTTTTTATTAAAATATTCAAATTTCTGTCTTGCAGTGAAACCTCTGTTTAGTGGCGCAGCACTGAGAAAAGTGGTGGATTTGTTTTACTATAATGCTTCAGCTCCTGACTTCAGACCCTTCAATTGTTTGTACGTCATATACTCACAGTAACCCTCACATATGCTCCAATTGTCTAAGCCTTGCATGCTCATCATGTTGGTGAGGTGGTCTTCTGGCTCACTGGCAAGTAATTCACTTTAAAAAATTACATTTTATATACTGCGCTATATTTTTATTAGATTTTAAATAAAGCATAATTTTCTGTGTTACTTCATTGTGGCTTTCGGCAGATGTGAACAGAGCACTAATAAGATTCCCATACACACTCGCCAATTTTGTCAGCACAGGATGACCAGCTTATGTTCTTGAGCAGGTGCCGAATCTTCACCAACATATGATGTCAAGGAAAAGGTTTAGGCATGTTGAATGTCATTGAACACATTTTGCTAGCTTTAGTGCCCAAATATATAGATTAATTTAACCTTGAGTTAGTCATGCCAAAATACTACTGTTACTGGCAGTGTGACGCGTACCTCACTGTGGTACGTGTAGTCAACACCATTTCTTGCTATGCACTGAGGAGGAAGCTATCTAATGGACGGTTACCTACCTTCCATACTTGTAGAAATATGATGAAAACAAACGTGACGTATTAACCCCTGTAGTACCAAGCCACTTTGTACGTTATTGACCTATCCTCATTTTTAGAATCTGACATGCATTACCTTATAAGATCATATCTCTGGAACTCTTCAACATATCCCAGTTATGCTAAGAAAGTTTTTTCGTGGCATGTTGTTCTTCATGTTAGTGGTAAATTTTGGTCGATATGACTTGTCTTTATCTCTGAAAATATCGAAAATGTGACAAAAAAAATGAAAATTTTGCAATTTAAACTTTGAATTTTTATGCTTTTAATTCAGATAGTTATACCGCACAATGTAGTTAAAAAATAACATTTCCCATATGTCTATTTTACATTAGCATCATTTTTTAAACTTTTTTTTATAGCAAGTTAGAAGGGTTAAAGTTTTATCAGCAATTTTCCATTTTTCAAACAAATTTTGCAAAAGGTATTTTTTAGGGACCACAGCACATTTGAATTGACTTTGATGGGCTACATGACAGAAAATACCCAAAAGTGACACCATTTTAAAAATTGCACCCCTCAAGGTGCACAAAACCACATTCAAGAAGTATATTGCGTTTTTAAGTGCATTACAGAAATTAAAAAATGTGGAAGGAAAAGATGAAAATTTTACTTTTTCAAATAAAAAATGTTACTTAGCCCCAAATTTTTCCTTTTTTACAAGGGAAGCTGGAGAAAATGGTTGTTACAATTCGTTGTCCAATATCTCCTAAGTACACCGATACCCCATATGTTTTGGAAAACTACTGTTTGGGTACATGGCAGGGTTCAGAATGGAAGAAGCACCACTGTAGATGCCATGTTGCGCTTGCAGTACCCCTGATGTGCCTAAACAGTGAAGAAAAAAAAAAAAAAAAAAAGTAGCCAATTATGGAAACTACACCCCTCAAGAAATTTATCTGGCGATGTGGTGAGAATCCTGAACCCACAGGTGCTTTACGGGATTTTAAAAAATTTGGACCATGAAAATTAAAGACTTTTTTCCCAAAAAATATTGTTTTAGCCCCAAATGTTTCATTTTCACAAAGGTAAAAGAAGAAAATGGGCCACGTAATGTGTTGTGCAATTTCTGTTGAGTACAGGGATACTCCATATGTGCCCATAAAGTCTTGTATGAGCACACGGCAGGACTTGTAAGGGAAGGAGCTCTCTTTGATTTTTGGAGTGCAAAATTGTCTGAAATACATTGCAGATACCATGTCATATTTGGAGAGCCTCCAAGGTTCAGCAGAAATCTCTACAGCAGAAATCCCCCTATGGGTTTAGTGAGCATTTTAAGCCCTGAAGTATTTTACAGAATTGTATAACATTGGGCTGTGAAAATGAAAAGTACCATTTTTTCCACAAAAATTTTGTTTTGGACCCAAGTTTTTAATTTTCTTAAGGGATAATTGGAGAAAATGGACCACAAAATTTGTCATGCAATATCTCCTGAATACACCAATGCACCATATGTGATCGAAAAACTACTTTTTAGGCACAGTGGAAAGCTCAGAAGGGAAGGTGCGCCATATCAGACTGCAGATTTGCCTGGAATGGTTTGCGGGTGCCATGTCACATTGGCAGAGCCTCTGAGGTGTCAGAACAGCAGGACCCCCGCAATAAGTGATGTCATTTTACAAACTACACGTCTCAATGAAATCATCTAGGGGGTGCAGTGAGAATATTGACACCACATGTTTCACAAAATGTTATACCATTGACTGGTGAAGAAAAATATATTTATTTTTTACCATTATAATGTTGTTTTAGTCACAGATTTTACATTTTCACAAAGCGAAAAGCATAATCTGTTATACAATTTCTCGTGAGTGTGACAATACCCCATATGTGGTTGTATAGTAGTGTTTGGCTACACTGCAAGACTCAGGAGGGAAGGAGTGCTGTTTGACTATTGGACAACAAATTTTCTTAGAATAGTTTGAGGACTCTATATACAGAGCCCCTAAGTGCTAAAAGAGCAGAAACCTCCCCCAATTGAACCTGTTATGGAAATTACATTCCTCTTGAAATTGTTCTCCTGATGAAGCTATAATGAAAAGTGCATTGGGGTGGTGGGAATACAGTACTTCAAGCAGATGATTATTTACATGTAAGTGTTATATTTTATTATAGCCCCTTTTGTGTTTGATATATGTTTGAGAAGGTTATACCCAATTGTACTGTTATATATAAGAGACTATGTTCTTTCTATATATATTAACATGTATCTATAGTCACCTCCTGTATTTGTAAGTGTCACTCTGCATATGTGCCTAGCAGCCTCTGATTTATTATATATTTTTTGTATTTATTTGTGTTTTAATTAATGAAGTCTATTTTATGGATATGTACATGCTGTAGGTTTCTTGTCCCAGCCTTCTTTTTTGTTTTGGTATATTATGTGAGGTATGCCCTTTATTTGGTTCTTTGTATGGGTACATTGATATTAATAGTCATGTGAAGGCTTGTTTTTTTCGGAAAGAGTTGACATTTTTATTGTTACCATTTTTGGATACATAACATTTTTTGATCACTTCCTATTCTGCTGTTTGGTAGGTAGAATGAACAAAAACCAGCTACCCAAAGATTGTTTTTTAGTTTTTTGTTTTTTTTATGCCCTTCATCGTGTGGTAAAAGTGATAAGGCAGCTTTATTCTTTAGGTCAGCACTATTACAGCGATACCACATTTATATCATTTTTTAATATTTTGTTGCTTTTGCAGAATAAAAATAATTTTTTGGAAAAAATATTGTTTTCTCATTGTGTATTCTGAGAGCAATTACTTTTTGTTTGCTGATGGAGCTGTATAGCAGCTTGTCTTTTGTAAGTTGACTTTTTCAGCGATACCATTTTCATTTATATTCATCTTTTTTAATGCGTTTTATTACACTTTTTCTAGTGTTATGATAAAAAAAACCATAGTTTTTGCCACTTTTTTTTAATGTTGTTCACTGTAGGGGTTAACTAGTGTGACAGTTTTATAGATCAGGTTGTTCTGGACACAGCGACACCAAATATATGTACTTTTTTCGTTTATTTTTGTTTTTACATAAATATGTGTATTTATTTGTATAATATTTTTTGGTTCTTTTTTTGTGATTTTAAAAATATTTTTTTTCAATCTTCTTAACTTTTTAGTCTTTTACTTAGTCTTCCTATGGGGCTTTAACTTTTATTAGTCTGATCACTGGTGTCATACATTGCAATGCACCAGCACTGCAATGCATGAGACCTCTCAGATTACACTGGACGATCGCCTGTTAAACCCTGCCTATGGCTGCATCTAACAGGTCACCATACCTGGCACACCAGGACATGATTATTTAACTGCCGCGTGCCATGACAACCATCGTCTCCCAGTGATTTTGTGGCGGGAGTGTCGATGGCGGTAAGAGAGGGAGTCCGCTCCCTCTCACAATCATCCAAATGCCGGATTGCTATCGATCGCAGCATCTGGTCGGTTAATGAACCAGGGGCAGTGTGGGCACCGGCCCTGGCTTTTACTGCAGGAGCTTGGCTGTCTTCTGAGCCAAGTGAGCAGTGATCTTGCAGGGAAGTACTGATATTTCATCATTTCCCAGAGATCACACTGCAGAAATGCGTACCTGCATCCCTAGCCGTGCTGGTCAGCGGCCAATGACCACTGTTAGCACGGAGCTGTCACTGTGTTTTCATACAGTGACAGCTTAAAGATATGACGTGTATAGCAGATCATTATGTGGGAGCTGACACCTGCTCATGACATACTGTACACATCATTGGTCGTTAAGAGGTTAAAGTTAATATTTATAAACACTGGAAGGAAGTTCAGAACATTTAGGAATACTAGGGAATATTGTAGCATATTTGTTGTTTTGATAGACCATACATTAAAACTATTACATGTATTACATGTCCGCAACTTTAAGCTGTCAAAACTGCTGACAGCATAATATAGAGGAAGAGGAAAGCATTGTTAACATACCTGGAGCGAATCCTTGCAGGTTGTAGGAATAAGAAATCCAAATTGTAATGTCCCTGGTGTTGCTCCACAAGTGTCCAAGAGGTAGCATCAGGAGATTAGCTACCGGGGTAGCAGAGGGGGTGTTTTCCCCAGTCCCCACACTCAGAAGGGCCCACTCGGAGCTACAGCCACCCTTAACTGTATCGGCATGCGCAGTACGCCAATACATTTAAGCTCTGTGGTAGAGCAAGGAGACACAGTCTTCTTGCATTACCACTT